>JAJOOR010016957.1:0-19638 GCA_036250505.1 Solanum acaule
TTCTATTCTAGAACTTTACTATGAGACTTGTATATTTTATTCAGATTCTGTATTAGAGGTTTGTACATGTGACAACCAATTCTGGGGTTATGTTGAGTTTATTTAAAGATTTCCGCTTATCTTTCTATCTTATTCTTGTTTTATAAATTCTGTATCATCGGGTTTTTGGGTGTTAGGCTGACGTGTCCGGTGGAGTTTGGGCAAGTGCCATCACATCTGGTTTTGGGGTGTGACACTTTCTTCTATATAGTGCAATTTTTTTTCATGACAGGTATAAGAGTATACATGTCCATATATTTATGTAGGAAACACACATAAATAACAGTAGGATGACAAACTTGACGTAATAAATGTAACCAAACAAAGATAGTTGACATCGATAGGGGTCTATCTTCAGAAGATATTATCAAAGTTGCAACTTAACATGTTTAGTTATGAAAATTGGGATATTAGAAGATACCTAAAGAAATTAGTTTCAGGGGATAACTTTATATCGTTTAGAGTTTATCGTCAACATCCCAAAGATGAATTTTAGCACTAATTCATCAAGAAGTTGGGATTTATAGATTACTTAAAATCTAATTGACTATACAATCTGTTTAACGATCTTTAACATGTTTGAACTATTTATTCAAGGGGTTATTTGTTCCTTTTAAAATATAAAGTAGTAGCTAAATAAAGCAATACCTTGTAAAATTTGCAACATAAATCACCTGATAATGCATTGCATGAAATGTGACTGAGAAAATATCGACTTTTCAAACTCCAACAGATAAAAGTTGATTTAGTAGACTACTCTGCGAAGAAAATGTGAATTCTGAAAATACGTAAAGAGCAAGACTTAAAAGTTATTTTGACATAAAAGCACTTAAAATAAGTCAACTAGGCAAAAACATAAGAGGGCATACCCGGACTTGTAACACCAATTTTCAAACTTGAAAGAATTGCCTTGGCCAAATCCACTTCATTTGCTTTGTGAATAATATATATTTGTGGCATGGTCTAATTGCTGAGATCACAAATATAGTGTCATAACTAGATATCAATCCCAAATGGGTTGTCTCATACACACTGCAACTTTGTGATAGAGTAGAGATGATTTTTATATATAAGAAAAAGTGACAACTATCTTAATAGGATGAAGAATGAACCATCCAAAGAAAGCTTGGATGAGTGTAAAATTCATTAAGCATGAACTGGACGATCTAAGCTTGGACCAAAATCAGATCATATTTTCAAATCAATCGAGACAGGAACTAGTTTAAGATCACAGAGAAAAAAAGAGCGAAGATTCTAGACATGACTCAAACGAGAGATTCAGACAGCGACAAAAGCATTCACAACTTAACAAGACAAGTTTATTTGTGTTATGAAGAACCACAAACGGGTAAGCTCAAATACTAAAGAAGCTCGATGATTAATCTACATTGTGAATGATCAAAATTGGGTGTCAACAGACTATTTCTGTTTTAATATTAAAAGAACTAACTAATTTTTAAAAATCAATTCAACTTTAAGGGAAACATCATTTTATTAAGGACTCATCACTTAATTTCTTAGAGAAATTAAGAAAACTTAACTTAAAGACGCTAAACAGAACCGAGTCTAAAAGTTTAGAAAAGTGAGGAGAGGAGGGGGGGTTCATGGGTGGTTCTTTTTGAGAAGTGAGGAAGAATGAAAAATTTAGATATAGGATGATTGAAATAGGAAAGAAAGGGTTGAACGAATCTGGACCATTGATCAGGATTTGATGGACGATTGTGATTTTATCAGGGTGAGATGAACGGTCAGATTAACATATGAGATTTAAATTTAGGTCACATTTGATATGAGTTGGCTAAAATTGAAATAAATGAGTGCTAGAATTGACATAAGATTGAATAGAAAAGGCTAGAATTAAAATAAATTGGATAAAAAACAGGTTATAATTTAAATAATTTAGAATAAGATTAAATGAGTTGTTACTTGATTAATAGTAAACTACGCATATTAAATAAATTTCATATAAATGAATACACTTAAATATTATAGATGTTTTAAATAAATAAGTAAAATATTATTTCAAATTTAGCAAACGATAAATATAATAGTAATAATGATGATGATGAAAAAAGTTTTAAAAATACATATTTAATCTAATAGCAATCCGAAAAAGGTTATAGGTTGGGGTGAAGGAGATAGTTATCTGTGAAGAAAAAATTAATAAGTGTGAGGGGCGCGGGTGAGGGAATATGGATGTGGTGTACATGTTTGAGTGTGTATATATATATATTGCTCATAGGATTTGAGGGTTTTAGAATAAGGGATTTAAAATATGATCAAAGGATTGTAAATTTAGTAGAATTAACTTGCCTATTGTATTAGACATTTAATTTAGCGAAATCGAATTAATTAGCTAAATTCAATCGAAATTGAAATAAGACAAATAATTATCGATTAATTATTTGAGGTTATTAATGTAAACAAGACAAAATAATTATTAAGACATAGGTTAATTAATAATTATACATAAAAATAAAGTTAACTAATTTAAAGGAAGTATATATAGTCTAAAAATTGTGTTTAGTACAATTATGTATGTACTTCCTTTAAATTAGTTAACTTTATTTTTATGTATAATTATTAATTAACCCCTCTCTCTCTCTCTCTCTCTCTCTCTATATATATATATAATATATAATTATTTCTGAAAACTAACAAAACTATTTAGAGAAAATATTTAAAATATTTTTGGATTTTTCAAAAATGATTATTTCATAAATGTCATAAATGGTCCCTTGAACTATTGTAGTAGGTCTAAAATAGTCTTTTAATTATACATTTACTGGATTTAGTCCTTTAATTGTCTCAATGATTATCAAGTTTGGTCTCTTAACTATACACTTACTGATTTTAGTCTTTTTATAAGTATTCAAAAATTTATCAGGTTTGGTCTCTTGTCTATTTTTATACAGATAACTTGTGTTTATATTAACGGAACTCATGCCTTCGTGAAATTAAATGTTTAACCCATTTTTGAATTGTTTCTCTCCCTGCTATTTTTCCTTCAAATTACTCTTATAAAAAGAACTTAATCTCAACAGTTCAAAATAAAATGTTCCTTCTTTAGCAGTTATCGGTGCATAATCAACGTGATTTTTTAAAAAAAATCATATAAAAATAAATAAAAGATTTGATCTTATTATTCAAATTTCTCTACATAGAATCAAATGAACAGATTAATAAAATCGATCTATTTCAAAATAAAATAAATCTTTAAAAACCGTTGTAAATCTATCATTTTATAAATTTCAACTTCTAAAAAATTTAACAAATTCTCTTCAATAAAATCATTGGAGTACAAATTTTGGAATCAAAATATGTGAGTAACGAACTTTTAATTTTATTCTAATTTCAAGGAATTAATTTTTATTAAATATAAATAAATCTCTCTCTACACCTAACGGGTAATAACATTTTTCTTTTTATAAGAAATTTTAGCATGTTCAAGTCATTATCAACAACAATATTTTCATTTCAACCTCCATTGAATAAAAATCATGACTTCTATCTTCTTTTTTCGTGTTTTTTATTTTGGATCATTGAGGTAAGAGACTTTTCTTAAGAGTAATTTGAAGAAAAAGTAGCGGGGAAAGAGAAACAACTGAAAAATGGATTAAAGATTTAATTTCACAGAGACATGAGTTCTATTAATATAAACCTAAAGTATTTGTATAAAAAATAGTTAGAGACTAAATCTGATAAATTTTTGAATACTTAAAGGACTAAAACTACTAAATGTACAATTAAGGGACTAAAATGGTAAGTGTATAATTAAGAGACCAAACTTGGTAAAATTTTGAATAGTTAAGGACTAAATCTGATAAATGTATAGTTAATGGACTATTTTAGACATACTCTAATAGTGCAGGGACCATTTATGACATTTTCTTTAATTATGAATAATCATAGCCCAAGAAAATTTTGTATTTACCTATGAACTCTTTTTGTAGCAAATACTTGAATTATTCATCTATAAATGTTAATTTCGTCACTATTTAACACCTTACATATTTTGTGACATTTTTTTGTTGTCACTAAATCGTGGGTTGATTAGACACAATAAAATGATCTTCACCAATTATTTACATTATTAGTGATGAAAATAAATGTCACAATTAAATCTAAATTTTTATAGCTAAAACTTAAAATATTTAACTACAAACACTAATTTGTCGCTATTGTAACAACATGTTTTTGAGACGAAATTATTTTGTGTCCAAAGATTAATTAATTTTAAGACAAAAAATAATTTGTCACGAATTAGATACATCATTAGTGACGAAATAATGTGTCACTGGTAACTTTAAATTCGTGACTAAAAAATACTCAATAAATGGCGTCAATTTATTTTTTGGTGGGAAACTTTAATGGACAAAACTTTGCTACGAACTTTTTGTTTCGTCACTAAAAGTATCTGTCTCATATATTTAAGCACGAAAAGTAATCTTTGTCACTAAAAATGCACAATTAGTGACGAATTTCATGTCGTAGCTAATAATTTCGTGGCTATATATCATATTTATTGTAGTGTAAATTATTTCTTGATTTTCTAAACTGACAAATTAAATCAAACAATTATTTTTAATATATTGAACAAATAAAAATGAACGGAGCTGACAATATTTCTTTTCCTAGAAGCTAAGAATAACCTGGTTTAGATCCTATATTCCAAACGAATGTAAAGATGTTACTGTTCTCATGCATGAAAGGGTATATAATATAGTCAACATCTTTGCATGCTTTTGATGTCAAATTAAAGGACGTATCAGTCTACATATTTAGCCTTATACAAATTTAAACATTTATTTATGCACATCTAACATTAAAAGGTATATATATATATCAATTAAGGACAAGTTAAAGAACACTTTTATGTATAATACATATATATTTTGTTCTGCAAGTATAACTTTGTCTATGTGGCATGCCAACTAAGCATACACGTAGATTAAACACACTTTCACGTGTCATGCACACACTAAATTTTGTTTATTCAAGAAAGAGTGAATTTAATATTCCCACCAAAATATATATAGAATATGTAACGTCCTTTAATTTAACACTCATTATATATACAAGTATATATACTTTTGACATGTAAAGTTAATTTTGGAGCCAAGCATATGGCTTTGCACATTCTTCATGTCAAAGTCACACTTCCTAACGTGCCTAAATGAGTGCACACTTGGCTATTTCCTATATAAGCATTTTGTTACCTTACCTATCATAACATTAATCTTCACATCTTATCAAAAGAGGTACAAATATAAATCTAGCTCATATTTCAAAGTTTTCTCTAAGTAAAATATAGTATGTCTGGAATTTTTAAGATTATTGGGTTCGAAAAAAGAAGGTCGTGTTTAGATGGAGATGATGATGGTGAGTATGATTATGCACCAGCAGCATGCTTAGAGAGAGAGACGGTGATGATGATGGAGATTATGATTATGCTCCTGCAGCATTCTTGGAAGGAGACGACGATGATCGAGATTATGACTATGCTCCTGCAGCATCGTTAGACGGAGATGATGATAGAGATTATGATTATGCTCCGACCGCATGAATAAGTTCATTGAAGGCTCTTGGTAGAGAAAAATTTAGAATAGAAACAACATTATTGGTCAAACTTACTGTTGTCTAATTCAAACATAAGGAAGTTTAGTTGGAAGAATTAAGAACCTTGGTTTTAATAATCCTAGTCTTTATTAGTAAGAAAAAAGATTATTACATGTATCTTTTAAAGTATTTTACTTTGAATGAATATTTATCTAGTTTTTAAAATTCACTTTCTGGCTCGATTATTAACTTCTTTGAGTGAAGTATTGATAAATGGAATGTCCCACATTCAAAAATAAATGAAATCTTGGGTTTCTTTTATAAAATTTAGGCAATTCTCTTATCTTTGATCTAATTTTTGATATGTGAGTTCGACTCAAATTTAATTTAATATGTTATCAAAGCTAGACTTGATGTGGGCCTCATAAACCCTGACACGGTGGTGGAAGGACCTCCGGTCCATAAACTTGAACGCACCGAACTAGCTAGACAATGGAACCTCATATAAAAAATATATCGGTTGGAATTAGCCACTGAAGAGCTTCGAAGCTCAAATTTTAGAATTTGATCTGGCACAAACATGAGCTGAGTGACTAATATATCAAAAGACTCGAAACATTGAGAGGAACTCATATCTAAATTTTGGGACTGTTTAGAGGAGATTTGAGTTGGTTGAGATTGAAAAACATAAATCATTTCGCGTGAATAATTTAATTTATCAAAAGACTCGAAACATTGATACAAGCTCATATCTAAATTTCTAGACTGTTTAGACACGATTAAGTTGGTTGGGATTTTAAAAAAAAATTGATATGCCATGTATACTTTATTATATAAATAATATATTTAGATGTATATAAATCTCTTATACATTAATAAGCATTATTTATACATGATTATATATTATTTATACAATATTAATACATTATATATACATATCGATACATTACATGCATATACAAATAGTCATTTTGTTTAAAATATTTTTTGTTGCTGTATATATTGATAATTAATCCATTAAAGACCGTGTGACTGAAATACCAAAAGATGAGTGACTTTTCTCATATAAAAAGTGACTTTGCACAAATTTATTTTTAATATATAGTTGAATGAGTATTTAAGAAAACAAATCCATAAGATGACTTGTGAGAAAATTAGTTGTGGAGTATTTCTTTTTTCCCAAAAGCTAAGAATAACTCTTATGAATATCCTGATTTAGAACTTATTCCAAAAAAAATGTATGAAATTAAAGGGTATATAATATAGTCAACCTCTTAAAGTTGAATACTCATGCACAAAAAAATGTCGATATCTTTGCATGCTTTTGATGTCAAATTACCCTATCTATGTGGCATGCCAAGTAAGCGTCCACGTAGATTAAACACACTTCCACGTGCCATGCACACACTAAACTTGTTTTTGGCTCATTCAAGATAGAGAGAACTTATTCTTACCAAAATATATGGAGAATATGTAACCTTTTAACACTCATTATATATAAAAATATATATACTATGACATGTAAAGTTAATTTTGGAGCTAAGCATATGGCTTTGCACATTCTTCATGTCAAAGCCACACTTCCTAACGTGCCTAAATAAGTGTACACTTTGCTCTTTCCTATATATAAGCATTTTGTTACCTTACCTATCATAACATTAATCTTCACATCTTATCAATAGAATACAAGTATACATCAAATATACATCTAGCTCATATTTCAAAGTTTTCTCTAAGTAAAATATAGTATGTCTGAAATTTTCAAGATTATTGGGTTCGAGAAAAGAAGGTCGTGTTCAGATGGAGATGATGATGGTGATTATGATTATCCACCAGCAACATGCTTAGAGAGAGACAGTGATGATGATGGAGATTATGATTATGCTTCTGCGGCATTCTTGGAAGGAGACGACGATGATCGAGATTATGACTATGCTCCTACAACATCGTTAGACGGAGATGACGATGGAAATTATGATTATGCTCCAGCTGCATGAATAAGTTCATTGAAGGCTCTTGGTAGAGACTAATTTAGAATAGAAACAACATTCTTGGTCAAACTTACTCTTGTTTAATTCAAACATAAGGAAGTTTAGTTGGAAGAATTAAGAACCTTGGTTTTAATAATCATAGTCCTTATTAGAAAGAAAATAGAGGACACATGTAGGTGTTTATATATATTACTCTGTTGTTAGGGACTCTAATCAAGATCAATAGCATATTAGATGTATTTTTAAAACTATTTTACTTTGAATGAATATTTTATCTAGTTTTTAAAATCCACTTTCTGGCTCGACCATTAACTTCTTTGAGTGAAGTAGTGATAAATGGAATGCCCCACATTGAAAAAGAAATGAAATCTTGGGTTTCTTTTAAAAAATTTAGGCAATTCTCTTAACTTTGATCTAATTTTTGAAATGTGAGTTAGACTCAAACTTTATTTAATATGGTATCAAAGCTAGGCTCGATGTGGGCCTCAAAAAACCTGACACGGTGGTGGAAGGACCTCCGGTCCATAAATGTGCATGCACCGAACTAGACAATGGAACCTCATATAAAAAACATATCGGTTGAAATCAGTCATTGAAGAGCTTCGAACTCAAATTTTAAAATTCGATTTGTCGCAAATGTGAATCGAGTGAATAATATATCGAAGTACTCGAAACATTGAGAGGAACTCATATCTAAATTTTTGGGACCGTTTAGAGGAGATTTGAGTTGGTTGTAATTGAAAAAACGTAAATCATTTTGCGTGAATAATTTAATTATTAAAAGACTCGAAACATTGAGAGGAGCTTATATCTAAATTTTGAGATTGTTAGAGGCGATTTGAATTGGTTGGGATTGAAAAAAGAATTGGTATTCAATGTATACTTTATCATATAAACAATATATTTAGATGTATATAAATCTCTTATACATTAATATACATCAAGTATACATGATTATATATTATTTATACAATACCAATATATTATATATACATATTGATACATTACATATACACATAGCCATTTTGTTCAAAATAAATTTTATTATTGTACATATTGATAATTAATCCATTATAGACCTTGTGACTGAAATATCAAAATATGAGTGGCTTTTCTGATATAAAAAAGTGACTTTGCACTAATTTATTTTTAATAAATAGTTGAATGCATAATTAAGAAATAAATTCTATAAGATGACTTGTGAATTTCTTTTTTCCCAAAAGCTAAGAATAACTCTTGTGAATATTCTGATTTGGATCCAATTCCAAACAAATACAAAGATATAAATGTTATCATGCATGAAAGGGTATATAATATAGTCAACCTCTTAAGTTGAATACTCATGCACAAAAGAATGTCTATGTGGCATGCCAACTAAGCATCCACGTAGATTAAACACACTTCCACGTGCCATGCACATACTAAATTTGTTTTTGGCTCATTCAAGATAGAGCCACCAAAATATATGGAGAATATGTAACCTTTTAACACACATTATTATATATACAAATGAAATACTATGACATGTAAAGTTAATTTTGGAGCCAAGCATATGGCTTTGCACATTCTTCATATCAAAGCCACACTTCCTAACGTGCCCAAATGAGTGCACAATTGGCTCTTTCCTATATATAAGCATTTTGTTACCTTACCTATCATAACATTAATCTTCACATCTTATCAAAAGAGGTACAAGAATACATCTAATATATATCTAGCTCATATTTCAAGATTTCTCTAAGTAATTATAGAATGTCTGGAATTTTCAAGATTATTGGGTTCGAGAAGATCAGAAGGTCGTGTTTGGATGGAGATGATGATGGTGATTATGATTATGCTCCAGCAGCATGTTTAGAGAGAGATGGTGATGATCATGGAGATTATGACTATGCTCCTGCAACATCCTTGGAAGGAGACGACGATGATCGAGATTATGACTATGTTCCTGCAGCATTGTTAGAAGGAGATGACGATGGAGATTATGATTATGCTCCAGCTGCATGAAATAAATTCATTTTAAGGTTTTTGTTAGAGAAAAGTTTAGAATAGACACAATATTTTTGGTCAAACTAGCTTATTGTTGTCTAATTCAAATATAAGGAAGTTTTAGATATTAACTAGGAATTAAGAAGTAAGAACCTTGGTTTTAATAATACTAGTCCTTTAAAAAATATAAAAATTATGTAGGATTAATAATACTTAGTTGATGAGGTCTCTGGTGTTGTTAGGGACCCTAATCAAGATCATTAGCTTATTAGTTTATACAATATCTTAGTATCAATTTATGAAAAGCAGTGACATGGATTGTAGTCAAATATTATCTCACTTGATTATAAGATTATGCTCTCTTTGTTTTTACTTAAAGTGTCGTACTTTCAATGGATGTAAGTTTAATTAAATATTTTAATTTTTGTGAAAATTTAAAGTAAAGACGAGTATAACATATATCAAAATGTCTTTCAATTTTCTAGTCTAATTCTTAAGCATGTCAGGAAGGACATATATTTAAATTGAAGAGTTACTTAATTGTAACGACCGGGTTCCGTCGTTATAAAAAAGCCAATGGAGAAAAAATTTGGGTTGAAAAACTTTTTCGTAGTAACTTCGAATTTTTCAACCTAGTCTAGATTTGGACGAAATCAGAGTCGTTGAGGTGTAGGGAAATCTGGTAGCAATCGAGTGTTTTAATTATGATTTTAATTACATGAGTAGTTAGATAGTCGTTAAGGAATCCGTATGACTTTACAGAATTGAATTCGGGTGAGTAGAACTCCCGAAATCGATCTTAGCGTGAATGGTATTTTCTGAGCGTCGTTGGTTAGAGGTGTGTTGTGAAATGGGGATTTTGGATTTCTTTAAATAGCTCACTGGTTCGTGCAAGCTGCTCTGGCGGAGCTTTTGGTCGATCTGGCGGGGCCGCTACAGCGGGGTGAGGGCCGCCGTGGCGGGTTCGACGCGACTTAAAGTCGTAAATAAACCCCTAAACGACCTTATTTTGCACTTTTCGATTTTTAGAGCTAAGGAATGAACCACAGGCAACTCCTAACAGTTTTTCACATGCACCGCAAAGGTAATGTGTCTGATGCGGTGATCACATGTACTATTCTTGTTTGTGACTGGATGGCTAATGTGTTATTTGATTCGGGTTCTACTTATTCTTATGTATTTTGTGCGATTTTCCTCCGAGTTTTATATGATTTGTGATATACTTGATGCCCCTATCCATATTTCTACCCCAGTTGGAGAGTCAGTCATAGTTACCCATTCTATCGTGGTTGTCCTATTTTGTTTATGGGATTTAAGACTTGGGCTGATTTGGTGCTTTTGGATATGACTGACTTTGATATAATCTTAGGCATGACTTGGTTGCCCCATTATTATGTCGTGCTTAATTGTAATACTAAGTTTGTAACTTTAGAAATTTCGGGAAGGGAAAAATTAGATTGGGAAAAGATGTACAAGCTTAAGCGAACTAAGATCATATCCTTCATTCGGGCTAAGAAATTGATAGGACAGGGTTGTTTGGCTTATTTGGCTCATATTAGGGATGTTGAGATTGAAGCCCATCCATTGGGTCTATTCCTGTGGTGTCAGAATTTAGAGAAGTGTTTCCTAGTGACTTGCCTGGTATGCCTCCGGATAGAGATATAGATTTCTGCATTGATTTAGAGCCTGGAACGCGCCCCATTTCTATTTCTCCATAACGCATGTCTCCAGTAGAATTGAGAGAGCTTAAGGCTCAAATCCAAGAGCTTCTTGATAAGGGATTTATTCGTCCTAGTGCTTCCCCATGGGGTGCCCCAGTTTTGTTTGTTAAAAAAAAATGATAGTATGAGAATGTGTATAGATTACTGACAATTGAATAGGGTCACTATTCAAAACAAGTACCCTTTCTCTCGAATAAATGATCTTTTTGACCGATTGCAAGGTGCATTGGTTTTCTCTATGATTGATCTAAGGTCTGGCAACCATCAGTTGAAAATTAGGTCTGAGGATGTGCCCAAGATGGCGTTTAGAACCCGATATAGGCACTATGAGTTTTTGGTTATGTCTTTTGGTTTAACTAATGCATATGCAACTTTTATGAGTTTAATGAATGAGGTGTTCAAGCCATTTCTTGATTTTTGTCACAGTCTTTATTGATGATATTTTAGTCTATTCGAAAAGTAAGAAAGAGTATGCCGACCATCTTCGTATTGTTTTGGGTGTTCTTGGGAAGCAAAAGTTATATGCGAAATTTTCTAATTGTCAATTTTAGCTGACTTCTTTGGCATTTTTGGGACATGTAGTTTCAAAAGAAAGGGTAATGGTAGATCCTCAAAAGATTGAGGCGGTTAAGAATTGGGTTCAACCAAGTTCTGTGACTGAAGTTAGGAGTTTTGTGGGGCTCGCTAGCTATTATCGTCGATTTGTGAAGAACTTTGCTTCTATTGCCACTCACTTGACTAATTTGACCAAAAAGGAGATACCATTTGAATGGACTGAAAAATGTGAGGAGAGCTTCCAAAAGCCCAAGACTTTCTTGACCACTGTGCCTATTCTAGCATTATCGGTTGAAGGTAAAGATTTTATTGTTTATTGTGATGCTTCACATTCTGGTTTGGGTGTTGTGTTGATGCAAGATAAGAATGTTATAGCTTATGTCTCGTGCTAATTGAAGGTGCACGAGAGCAATTACCCAACACATGATTTGGAGTTGGCAGCAGTAGTGTTTGCTCTTAAGATCTGGCGGCATTACCTCTATGTTGTTAAGTGTGAAGTGTTTACTGATCATCGTAGTTTGCAGTATGTGTTCACTCAAAAGGATCTGAATTTGAGACAACAAAGGTGGATGAAGTTACTTAAGGATTATGACGTCACCATTTAATACCATCCAGGTAAGGCTAATATAGTGGCAGACGCTTTGAGTCGAAAAGCGGTGAGTATGGGTAGTTTAGCTTGCTTGAGTGTAACAAAGTGACATTTGACTAAGGAAATTCAGACCTTGGAGTCTAAATTCAGGCAATTGGGCATCTCAGAAAAAGGTAGGGTGTTAGCTAATATTGAAGTGAGGTCCACGTTCATTGAGGAGATCAAAGCCAAATAATTTGAAGATGAGAATTTGGAGGAGCTTAGAAAGAAGACTGCGATTGGTAAGGCACAAGAGACCACTCTTGATGCGGAAGGCATACTTAGTTTCAAAGGAAGAATTTATGTTCCCCCAGTTGATGATTTGATTCAAAAGTTGTTAATAGAGTCATGGTTTGCGATATCCTATTCATCTGGGTGTGACCAAGATGTATCAAGATTTGAAGCGAATTTATTGGTGGTCGAGGATGAAGAATGATATAGCGTAGTTTGTGGATAAGTGTCAGAATTGTAAATAAGTGAAGTATGAACATCAAAGGCCTGCAGATTTGCTTCAAAAAATGCCAATTCCGAAATAAAAGTTGGAAATAATAGCCATGGATTTTGTGGTTGGTCTTCCCAAGACTTTGGGGAAGTTTGATTCTATTTGGGTAGTGGTTGATAGATTGACCAAGTCAGCCCATTTTATTCCAGTAAGAATAGATTATAATGTTGAAAAATTAGCTAAAGTTTATGTGAAAGAGATAGTGAGGTTGCATGGGGTTCCCCTCTTTATCATCTCAGACCGTGGTACCCAATTCACATCCAAGTTTTGGAGGAAACTACATGATGAATTGGGCACACAACTCACTTTTAGTACAACCTTTCATCCACAGACAGACGGGCAGTCAGAGAGGACTATTCAAGTGTTAGAAGACATGTTGAGGGCATGCGTGCTTGACTTTGGAGGGAATTGGGATAAATTCATACATTTGTGTGAGTTCTCCTATAATAATAGTTATCACTCCAGCATTGATATGACACCATTTGAGGCACTCTATGGAAGGGGATGTAGATCACCCATAGGATGGAGGCTGGGGATGTGAAACCTTTGGGGGTTGATTTAGTGAAGGATGCTCAAGATAAGGTGAGGAATATTCAAGCTAAGCTTCTAGCAGTCCAGAGTAGACAAAAGAAGTATGCAGATCATAAGGTAAGAGACATGACGTTTCAAACCGGTGAAAATGTTCTTTTTAAGGTATCACCCATGAAAGGGGTGATGAGATTTGGCAAGAAAGGTAAGCTAAGTTCGCAATACATTGGTCCTTTTAAAGTTCTTGAATGTGTAGGACCGGTGGCGTATAGATTGGATTTACCTCCTAATTTATCGGGAGTTCATTCGGTATTTCATGTGTCCATGTTGAAGAGATATCATGGTGACGGGGAATATATTATTAAGTGGGACTCAATTGTGTTAGACAAAGACCTCCAATATGAGGAGGAACCGATTGTGATTTTTGATCGTGATGTGCGCAAGTTGAGGACCAAAGAGATTAAGTCCGTGAAGGTTCAATGGAAGCATCGTCCAGTTGAGGGAAACTACTTGGGAAACCGAAAGGGACATGTGAGACAAGTATCCCCAATTGTTCGTCGATTCAGGTACTACTTCTTTCCTTCCTTAGCCTATTTTTCTTAAGTTTGTCACTCAGGGACGAGTGATGGGTAAATTGGTATCTATTGTAACGACTGAGTTCTGTCGTTATAGAAAAGCCCACGGGGAAAAATTTTGGGTCGGAAAACTTTTTCGTAGTAACTTGGAATTTCCCAACCTAGTCCAAACTTGGACGAATCAGAGTCGTTGAGCTGTAGGGAAATCTGGTAGCAATCGAGTGTTTTAATTATGATTTTGATTACATGAGTAGTTAGATAAGTCGTTAAGGAATCCGTACGACTTTCCTGAATTGAATTCGGGTGAGTAGAACTCCCGAAATCGATCTTAGCGTGAACGGTATTTTTTGAGCGTCGTTGGTTAGAGGTGTGTTGTGAAATGAGGATTTTGGAAATCTTTAAATAGCTCACTGGTTCGTGCAAGCCACTCTGGAGGAGCTTTTGGTCTCTCTAGCGGGGCCGCTACAGCGGGGTGAAGGCTGCTGTGGTGGATTCGACGCGACTTAAAGTCATAAATAAACCCCTAAACGACCTTATTTTGCACTTTTTGATTTTTAGAGCTTAGGAACGAACCCCAGGCGACTCCTAACAGTTTTCCACCATTCTTGAGGCTAAATGTAAGCTTTTCACTCTCCGAATTTGTTTTCGATCCATAAAACGTAATAGAATGGACTATTAATGATGGGGGGAGGGTTTTGATCTAGATTTTATGGTGGAAACAACCCTATTTTGGATACTTGGGATCATGGGTATTGTAACATGTCGCAATTTGAAATAGGTAGGAAGAAGCTAAGAATTTGAAATAGTCATTTTTAGAAAGAATAAAAATCTGGAAATTTACTTAAGTTAGGAAAAATGTGAGTTTTTTGTCAACTTCAAACGGATGTAAATCCTAGCTCAGGATGATTTAAGTGTAGTTCCAGATATGGTTGGAAATCTCTTGAAACGATCTTTCCAACGCTGCCAAGATTGTGCGAATCCGAGTTCGTATGAGTGAGATACGCCCATTGGAAGTTGGGCTGTTCAAATAAGGAAATGTCCAATCTGGATTTTTGAAGGGTATTTCAGTCTTTTCGATATCCAATTAATTAAATTGGTTTAAGTGAATTAATTAAGGGTCTAAACTGAACTTGGTTAGTTTTACGCTTTTGGAAAAGAGTTAGGGTTTTAGAGAAGAGGAAAGAAGAGGAAAAAAAAGAAAGGGAAGCAAGGAAATCGTCAAGTTCGTCGAGTTTAGCTTGTGCTTTTCGTCGGGGGTGATCCCTACAAGGTATGTGAGATCACATAGCATTGGGTTAGTTCACCCACACGCCAAATCATGTTTAATTCAGCGTGTTTTTGTCCTAAAAAGATAGAGAAATTGATATTCTTGATAGTTGTTCTTGAATTGATTTTGTTCTTGAATATGAGTTAGGATTAAAGAGTTTCTTGATGTTAAAGTGTTGTTTCCTTGAGTTGTTTGGGTTAGATTTTGTGTATATGATTTGGGTACAGGAATCTAAAGTGAATTTGAGAAAAAGAATCGGATTAAAACGATTTAGGGTCAGAAAACGCGATCAAAAGTTCGTTTGAATTTTGCCTGAAGGGAGGCTGGAGCGACGCGCCCCCATAGTGCCAGGCAGGCTAGGGCGGCGCACCAGCAGTGCGCCAGAATAGAGCCCAGAAAGTTGGGGCTGGCGCGACGCTCCCGTGATGTGCCCAAAACGTCGTTTTTCACCAGTTTTTCGTCGTTTAGCCTATTTAAGTTATTCTAAAGTGTATTAACACTTTCCATTGATTCTAACTACTCTAAATGACTTCTAAACATCTAGAAATCATCTAGAAACATGAATCATAACCTTGAATCCATAAATTCAAAATTCAAGGAAAGTCAAGAGTCAAGTCTAGGAAGTTCTTAGAGTCTTTTCAAGAAGTCTTTTGCAAATGCTTTTAACTTTGTTTAAGACTTAAAGTTCAAGTTGAGTAAAGAGTAAAGATTAAAACTTGAAGTTCATTTCTTCAAAAGTATATAGGAACTATGTATTCCCAAAGAGATTTAAAATGTTTTTCACATTTAAATAAGAAAGGAAAACTGAGATTTCCAAAGAGCCTTGATGATAGTTTTCAGAAAGAGTAATCGCTTTCTAAAAGAAGCAAGAGAGGAAACTTTGATTTCCAAGATAGCCTTTGAGCTATGTTTTGAGCACTAATCTCAAATCACAGAAAAGTATGTTTTTAAACATAAAAAGCTAATATAATATTTTTGGGAGTAGTATTGAGCACCGATATGGGGAAGAGTTAAACTAACTATCAGCCCCCATAAACCATGTAGCCGTCATGGATAGAAAAGGGTCATACTTTTTAGATGAATCCTTTTCACATAGACTAGTGGATCCACTTAGTGAGTTAGCTTTTTATACCCCCGGCAAGGTATAGGATGGTCCTTGGCAGCGTGAGGTAAAACGCTGTATCACTACTTAGGCTCATAGTGGTGGTTGTCGGTTAGAGAAACTCCCACAGCAGTAATTGCATGGTTACTCAAGGGGTTCTACTTAGTATGGATGGGTATGAGACTTCATTCATGCATTGCACAAGTAGACTTTGAGAGGGATCATGATATGTCTTTTATGATTTTATGATTATGAGTTGACAGCATGTTTTAAACAGTCTACTTTTTCTTTATATTGCACTTGTTTTAAACTGCTTTATAATGAAGTGAGTTCAGTTAAGTATTCATGAGTTAAGAAGAGCCAAGGTAAGTGTTTCATTCAGATCCTTTTCAAGCCTATGTTATGTTTAGCATTCCAACTCGTATACTCGTACATTCAATGTACTGATGTCAGTTGGCCTGCATCGTCTTATGATGTAGACGCATGTAACTAGGATCGACATTTCGGCACATCGTTGATCCAATGAGCAATTCAGAGTCTGTTGGTGAGCCTCATTGCATTTCGGAGGATCCATTTCATTGTTTTCTAGTTTAGTTCATTAGGATGTTGTGGGATTTGTCCCAACATCCATCTCAGTTGTTATTAGAGGCTTCATAGACAGTCAGATGTTAGTTCTTTGGTCTTTTCATTGTCATTATTCCATGTTGAGACTTAAGTTTGCCTTAATGGCCAGTTGAATGTTCCTTTATAACATTCCAGTTTATTATATGAACTTATCTTTGTTGAGTTTAAGTCTTCCGTTGAGTTAAGTAAACCAGGCCAAGGGTTCGCTTGGGGCCAACAATGGTCTTCGAGTACCAGTCCCGCCTAAGGTGTAGGCTCGGGGCGTGACATGTATGATCTAGGGTTGTTAGAATTGTTAGTAATCTAGGTAATTAGTGATTGTTTATTGATTCTTGTATTATTATGATTGTTTGTAGACCAAGAAAAAGCGGAACGAATTCAGAAAGGGAAGGATCAAGTTTCTTAGGGTTTCAAGCTTGTTTCGAGGTAGGTAATGGTTGTGATTCTATGATTGTGTGATGTATGTTTGTTCTTGCTTCATTATGATACATGTATGTACATGAATGTTGCATTATTGATCACACTTGTTGTAAATGAGATAGATGAATGATGGTTACCATGAAATCATGACCTAATTGTATGATCTTGAGGATATACTTGTGATTGTGATTGTGATGTGTTGAATGGATCGGTTGCCACGTTCTGGCATAACTAACTTGGATCGATTGCCACGTTTCAGCATAATTATGGGATCGGTTGCCACGTTCCGGCATAATCATTGGATCGGGTACCACATTCTGGTATGCTAACTGTTTGGGTTTGGGTTCCATGAGAGGACCAATGACTTGTCATAATTGTGTATCTTGAGAAATGTGAAGTTGTTCGTTGTTCATAAATGTTGATAATATTGTATATGTTCGATATATGTATGTGATTATAATGTTGTATTGACTTGCTTATGTTACACTTAGTGGGATAGTCACGTGATCCTACCAATACACTGTGGTTGTGTACTGATACTGCACTTGCTCTTATTTTTGTTGAGTACAAGACATCTTTCGGCGGCTATTGACAGACCTCACTTAGAAGATCAGTGATCGTTCGAATTCAAGGGTGAGCCAATTCTTCCGGGCTGCCATGAGTTCTCTTTCGTCTATGTCCACCATTTCGGGCTTAGACTTTCTAGTTAGTTATTAGTGCATTAGTTTGGGGTTGTATCTCTTCTTGTTTAGACTTGTTGAACTTTAGATGTTTTGGTACATTGACTTTCAGGTTCTAGGTGTATTTTCCGCATTGTTAGTTGTTAGATCTTTTGGAAGTTTATGGAAACTTCAGTTTTTTTATATTATTCATGTTTTCGTATCCTTAAATGCTTTAGTTTTTGGTTTAGTTGCTTGGTTTGGGTTGTAGTAGTGGTTCTCCCACTGGAGAGTTAGTGTGGGTGCCAATCACGACAGTATGGGTCGTGACATTAATATAGAAAGTTTAACATTTTTTTAAAACAAACAAAAAATGAAAGCAATACACATAAATTAAAATAAAGTGAATATTTTATATACACTTATTATTATATTCTTGGTCAAAAGAGGACATATGTAGGTTTATATATTAATCTGTTGTTAGGGACTCTGATCAAGATCAATAGCTTATTAGATGTATTTTTTTAAATACAATATCTTATTAACTTATGAAAAGCAGTGACATGGATTGTAGTCAAATATAGTCTCACTTGATGATAAAAGATTATACTCCCTTCGTTTTAATTTAAGTATTTTACTTTGAATGAATATATATATCTAATTTTTAAAATTCACTTTCTGGCTCGATTATTAACTTCTTTGGGTGAAGTAGTGATGAAGGGTGTGTCCCACATTAATCAATAAATGAAATCTTGGGTTTTAAAATAAGATTTAGGTAGTTCTCTTCACTTTGATTTAACTTTTGATGTGTGAGTTAGATCCAGACTTAATTTAATATGGTATCAAGGTTAGGTCCGATGTGGGCCTCAGGAAACCTGACACGATGGTGTTAGGGATGGCAACGGGGTGGGACAGGTCTAAGTCTATGCGGGGCAGGGCGGATTTAGCCTTATGCGGGGCAGGGCGGGGCGGGGCGGGTGGCGGGTTGGAATATTTTTCTCTCACTTTTCTAATTTAATCTCTCGACTTTCTCTACTTTCATCTCAGATTGTAAGAGATGAAGCTCTTTAGCTATTTTTGTTACCATCTTTCACTCTTTCTCTAAGGTTTTAAAAAAAGTACCATTTTATAATCAAATTTTGTAATGGATTTTAGTTCAGGAAATTAAATTGAAATTAATTTATGAGACAAAGCCACCTAGAAGTGTAGAAAGTAGAAACTGTTTAATTGGTGTAACATAACAACAACTGAGAAAATAATCAAACTAGATCTTCATTGTTTTAAAAAGTAAATAAAATGTTAAATTTGTGTACTGTTTTAGGAAATTACATATTAAAGAGAAAAAAAATATAACATAAGTGGGGCGGGTCTTTGCGGGGTAGGGCGGTGTGGGTTTAGAATAGAAAAAAATATTAAGCGGGGCG
Source organism: Solanum acaule (assembly GCA_036250505.1). Taxonomy (NCBI): domain Eukaryota; kingdom Viridiplantae; phylum Streptophyta; class Magnoliopsida; order Solanales; family Solanaceae; genus Solanum; species Solanum acaule. The sequence goes on from JAJOOR010016957.1 coordinate 19,581, forward strand.
GGGCGGGTTGGGTTGAAATTTTGCGGGTTAAGCTTCTTCCCGACCCACACCCACCCCA
>JAJOOR010016958.1:0-13764 GCA_036250505.1 Solanum acaule
CGACGGACGGCATCTCTTAGTCCGTCGCTTTTTTGGAGCGACGTTGTCCGTCGCTTTTTCTTCCGTCGTTTTTTAGCAGTTTTTTAGTAGTGTCTTTGCATTGAGTTAAGTTTCGCTGAGTTAAGAAAGCCAAGCCAAGGGTTTGCTTGGGGCCAGCGATGGTCTCCGAGTGCCGGTCCCGCCCAGGGTGTAGGCTCGGGGTGTGACAAACTTGGTATCAGAGCATAGAGTTCAAGAGTCCTAGGGAGTCTATGAAGCCGTGTCTGTAGAGTCCTAGTTATCGGTGGGAAGCGCGCCACATCTATAATTGGGAGGCTACAACATTTAGGAAGATTTCTCACTTCTTTCACACTCATCCTCATGCGTTAGAGTTTATCTCTAAAAAGTTTCCTTTTAATTCATGCTTGCGCATGTTTCAGATAGTCATGCCTCCACGAAGAGTTAGTAGAGGGCGTCTTCCTAGACGCTGTGTTGATGAGGAAGAGTTACCTCCTGCACCTGGAGTGCAACATCAAGGGGAAGTTTCTAATGTCGAGTTCAGAGAGGCAATTAGAATTTTGAGTCAACCTGTAACTAATCAGATTGGTCAGCAAAGGGGAGCTCGATATGAAGGAGCTGTCACTTCTAGGATTCGTGAGTTCTTGGGGATGAATCCTCCGAGTTTCATGAGTTCGAACACTATTGAGGATCCAAAGAACTTCATTGAGGAGTTGAAGAAGATTTTTGATGTAATGCATGTAGCAAACACTGAGCGGGTTGAACTAGCGGCATATCAATTGAAGGATGTTGCTAGAACTTGGTTCGACCAGTGGAAAGGGGACAGAGTTGAGAATGCACCACCTGCGAGTTGGGCCTATTTTGAGGAAACTTTCTTGGGGCATTTCTTTCCTCAAGAATTGATAGAGGCCAAGGTACGTGAGTTCCTTACACTTAAGCAGGATTCTTTGAGTATCCAAGAGTACAGTCTGAAGTTCACCCAACTATCCTTCTATGCTCCGGAGATGGTTGCGGACATGAGGAATATAATGAGTTTGTTTGTAGCTGGGCTGTCTCGGTTGTCAAGTAATGAAGGTAGGGATGCAATGCTTATTGGGGACATGGACATATCAAGGTTGATGGTCTATGTACAACAGGTTGAGGAAGAGAAGCTGAGGGACAGAGAAGAGTTCAAAAAAACAAGAGAGCCAAGACCGGTAATGAGTCCGGGCAGCAGAAAGGTAATGCGAACCGTTCATCCTTTCAGCAAAGCCAAAAGGGACCTGCTCCATCATCTGCTAGAGCACCTGCACCCAGATACAAAGGTGAATTCAATGGACAGAATTCGAAGGACTTCAAGGCTAGACCAGCACAGTCTTCAGGTAGTGTGGCACAAGGAGGTAGTTTGTTCCCTACTTGTGCTAGGTGTGGTAGAGTCCATCCAGGGAAGTGTCGTCAGGGCCAGACGGGTTGCTTTAAGTGTGGACAAGAGGGTCACTTCATGAAGGAGTGCCCAAAGAATAAGCAAGGTAGTGGAAACTTGGGTAGTAGGGCCCAATCTTCTTCAGTTGCTCCCCAAGACAGGACGACACCTAGAGGAGCTACTTCTAGTACTGGCGGAGGAGCAAACCGCCTATATGCAATCACTAGTCACCATGAGCAAAAGAACTCTCCTAATGTTGTCACTGGTATAATTAAAGTTTTTGCTTTTGATGTGTATGCTTTGCTAGACCCAGGAGCAAGTTTATCTTTTGTAACTCCTTTTGTTGCAAATAAGTTTGATGTTCTTCCTAAAAGACTTTGTGAACCCTTTTGTGTTTCTACACCTGTTGGGGAATCTATTCTAGCAGAAAGAGTTTATCGTGATTGTCCTGTTTCTATCAATCACAAGAGCACCATGGCTGATTTGGTTGAGTTAGACATGGTAGATTTCGATGTCATTCTAGGTATGGATTGGCTTCATGCTTGTTATGCATCGATAGACTGTAGAACTCGAGTGGTCAAGTTTCAGTTTCCGAGTGAGCCAGTCATAGAGTGGATTAGTAGTTCAGCAATGCCTAAGGGTCGTTTCATTTCATACCTTGAGGCGAGAAAGTTCCTTTTCAGTCAATTCCTATAGTAAGAGAGTTTCCAGAAGTTTTTCCTGATGATCTACCCGGAATTCCTCCTGAGAGAGAAATAGAGTTCGGCATAGATCTCATTCCAGATACTCTTCCTATCTCTATTCCGCCTTATAGAATGGCACCAACAGAGTTGAAAGAGTTGAAAGAGCAGTTGAAAGATCTCCTAGATAAGGGTTTTATTCGACCAAGTGTCTCACCTTGGGGCGCTCCGGTCTTGTTTATGAGAAAGAAAGATGGTTCCCTTAGAATGTGTATAGATTACCGCCAGTTGAATAAGGTTACCATCAAGAATAAGTACCCTCTTCCGAGGATTGATGATCTTTTCGATCAGCTTCAGGGTGCCACTTGTTTTTCAAAGATTGACCTCCGATCAGGCTATCATCAGTTAAGGGTAAGGGAATGTGATATTCCAAAGACAGCTTTCAGAACCAGATATGGTCACTATGAGTTTTTGGTCATGTCTTTTAGTTTGACCAATGCACCGGCAGCTTTCATGGACTTGATGAATAGAGTCTTCAAACTTTATTTAGATATGTTTGTTATTGTCTTTATTAATGACATACTAATCTATTCAAGGAATGAAGAAGATCATGCTAGCCATCTCAGAATAGTTCTTCAGATTTTGAAAGATAAGGAGTTGTATGCCAAGTTCTCTAAGTGTGAGTTTTGGCTTAAGTCTGTTGCATTCCTAGGCCACATTGTATCCGGTGATGGAATTAAAGTTGATACTCAGAAAATAGAGGCAGTGCAGAATTGGCCTAGACCCACATCTCCAACTGAAATTAGGAGTTTCTTGGGATTAGCTGGCTATTATAGAAGGTTTGTAGAGGGTTTCTCATCTATTGCATCTCCTTTGACCAAGTTGACTCAGAAGGCAGTGAAATTTCAATGGTCTGAAGCTTGTGAGAAGAGCTTTCAGGAATTGAAAAAGAGGTTGATTTCTGCTCCAGTTTTGACTTTACCAGAAGGTACTCAAGGTTTTGTGGTGTATTATGATGCAGACGCAGGTACCCAAGATCAGCATCCAGCACGTCGTTGATCCAGTTGAGCACTCCAAAGTCAGTGGTGAGCCTCCTTGCTTTTCAGAGGACTCGGTTGTATGGTTCTCATAGTTTTGTTTTATTAGGATGTTGTGGGGTCTGTCCCAACATCCATCTCAGTATTTTAGAGGCTTCATAGACAGTCAGTCAGTTAGTTTTGAGTCTCTCATCTATGTATATATATATTATTATTCTATTTTGAGACTCGAGTTGCGTTTTTGGCCGGTGTTTATCAGTTGGTTGTTTATAACCTTTCTTTGCATTGAGTTGTGCTGTTGAATTAAGTTCCGCTGAGTTAAGAAAGCCAGGCCAAGGGTTCACTTGGGGCCAGCGATGGTCTCCGAGTGCCGGTCCCGCCCAGGGTGTAGGCTCGGGGCGTGACATGTACCACTCCAGCCTAGACACAAATTAGTTTCTAGAACTATCATATATTTGATATATAATAAAATCTACCGTGCTAATTAGATTTTACTTTTTGTCACATATTGATTTTCCATTCATTCAACAAGCCTAGCTGGTTTAATATGAGGCATGAATCGAACCATTTTGGTTGATTATTTTTAATTAATCGACTAACATTGTATATATATAAAAATTAGGAAGTAAAGAAGATTGTACAGCCTTTGTACTGGGAATTCCTAAACGGTGAGAAGAATGCTAAGTATGTGGTATTTACTGATGAAGTTGAAGGTAGATGGAGAAAAATGGATGAAAGATACATCAAGCTCATGCACAATTGCAGCAGCACTGATTGCTACCATCGCATTTGCTGCCGCAATCACAGTACCAGGTGGCAACGAACAACAAAGTGGACTCCCCATTTTCTCTGGAAACATTGCTTTCATCATTTTTGCAATCTCGAATGCAGCTTCATTGTTCACTTCAAGCACCTCTCTATTAGTGTTCTTGTCAGTTTTGACGTCTCGTTATGCAGAAGAAGATTTTCTGCATACTTTACCAAGGAGTCTTATCTTGGGACTGCTAACTCTGTTTCTTTCCATAACATCCATGATGATAAGCTTTAGTGCAACGGTGTATCTCGTGTTTGGGCAGAAGAAAGCATGGGTTCTTCTACCAGTCGCAACAATGGCTTGCCTACCGATTACTTCATTTGTGCTTCTACAATTTCCCCTCCTTGTTGCTCTCATTTCCTCAACATATGGGGCTGGCATTTTTGGAAAGAAGAGTAACCTCTTGTTTTAGTGACGAATTTTGTTATTGTTATTATTATTTATATTTATATTACTTTAAAAACACGAAAGTCCTTAGAATTTCAACATTTAACTTTGTGTCCTTTGCTGAAAGACAATAACATATACAATTTTCATTTACTATTTTCCTTAAATTATTAATTAATTATCCTAATAAAATTTAAGATAAAGGAAATCCAAAAATATATGGTAAAAGGTACAAGGAGAATTAATAATTAAGGATTCTTAAAATATATGGTACGAGAAAAATATATTTTAAAAATTAAAGAATTCTAAAACATATGATAAGAGAAAAAAATGTAGTAAGACTTCTAACGTTTCTCTCATCAACATAACTATAAGACATGTCGATGCCTCTAATTTAGTATTACAAGTGTGATTATTTATATTGATTGACAATTGTTGCTCAGTGCTTAATGATTTTGATAGAGGAAATATGATAGAGAAGGGTACACCCACTTGTATTCACGAAGCGTTGATTTGGTTATTGTGTACTTGCATGTTCAATGTTTGAGGATCTGGATATGCCAAAAGGATGAAATGCATTTATATCTATACACATGTAAGTATGTTAGTGATTGATGATGATTTCTATGACTTGTGATTCTATTGTTTAACTATGTCCCTAATTAGTTCTTGTGACAACAACACATTCTCAGTAATTTCCTCCTTTTTATAAAATCAGTTTGATTAGCTAAGATAATCCCTGAAATATCAACTTTAATTATTCTCTCATGTACCACTCTAGAGATAACCTTATTAATTAAAGAACTTAAGCTAATTGGCCTCACTATTAAGCAATACTTGCATACAGTGGCGTAGCCAGGAATTTTATGAAGGGGGTCCAAATTTGAATAGTAATTTTTTTTTTTAGAAAACGATGATTTATAGAGATTCTATTTTTAATAATATTATGATATAATTTGGGTAAATGAGTCTCCTATTTATAGAGAAAGAAAACATTATTCCAAAAGGAAAATGTATTAAAATTTAAGAAAATCTTATTCCACAAAGGAAAAAGGTATTAAAATATAAGGAAATCTTATTCCACAAGGAAAAGATGTTAAAATTTAAGGATTTTTTTCAATTAAAACCTTATTCCAAAAGGAAAATGTATTAAAATTTAAGAGAAAAGTATTAAAATATAAGGAAATTTTATTCCACAAAGGAAAATGTATTAAAATTTAAGGAAATAATTCAAGTTTAATTGAAAAAAAATTCTTATTGAATGTGAGATTCAAACTTGGGTCACTCAAGACCAGCATGACGCTATTTACCACCAAGCTACTGAACATTTCTATTAAACTTACGCATGTTTATTTACTTACAAAACTTCAAGAAGGCAAAATAATTATAGAAAAACGAAAATGGTCATGCAGGGAATCGAACTGAGGCAGCGAGTGGGCTTGTGACAGCTCTAGCCATCTCCACTGTGGGTTACTTTGCTATATCAGGGTGTCCAAAATACCATATATATCAATATAAGTGAAAACTTTACGTGTATATATTGTATAATTTTTCGACGCAGGGTGTCCAATTGGACACCCTGGGGGAAAGGTGGCTCCGCCCCTGCTTGCATAAATTCATTGATTTCAAAAATCACAGCCTTTCAAAGATACTATCTTCCTCTATTTTTCCATTCCACCATGTGTAGAAACTTCCTGAAAATTTAAGTTCATTTAAGACACAAGAACTTATCCATTGAGAAAAATCAACAGTTTCCTACTGAGTCACTAGCAAGCCACCCATGTTTTTTAGAGTTATCTAAAATAGTATTTAAATCTCCTCCCACCATCCAAGGAGTGTTAGTATGTTCTGCAATATCCTCCAAGTATTTTCATAGTTCTACAATGACATTAAAGTAATCAGTAGTACCCCTCAGTTGATAAATCATACTCCCTCCGTCCATTTTATGTGAGGTAGTTTGATCCGGTACAAAGTTTAAGAAAAAAAAAACTTTTGAAACTTATGGTGTAAAATGAATGATAGAAATTTGTGTGGTTATAAATCATTTCATTAAGAGTAAAATGTATATTTTAAAGTTAAATTGTTACTTAATATAGAATTGTGTCATTTTTTTTGAAATTGATTAAAAAAGAAAGTAAGTCATATAAATTGAGACAAAGGAATTAGTAAGTTGTTTTATAGTATCTGATGAGCCTTGTTCCACCCATTCTTCCTCATAGAAAATTCAAATTTTAATTGAGCTATTCACCTTAGAATTAGGCAATCCTAAGACTTTCTATAGTTTTGGACTTTGAAAAGGCTCTAGTAAAGTAATGTGGGGGTAAAAGTGTCTCATACATATATGCGAGTCTAGTAATCCTTTAAAAGAATTTTGACTTCTTGCTGACCTAATATTCCAAAATATGACCTTATTGACTTCTTTTCATTCTTTATTCGTACAAACATGATAAAAATATATTTTAAATGTTGATCAATTGTATGACATTTGAAAGTCAAAATATTTTTTTAAAGAAGCAATTTATTATTAAAAAAAGTTGCAGCATTAATATTAAAATCCCATATATTGTATTGAATAGTGTCTTAAAAAGTACGGGTTGAGAAAGGCATGTATACATGTGATCGGTTGTAAGTTACACTGACAAATATACCCATGAACTATCGTATATGGTATACAAATATCCTCTGTCATACTTTTGGACATTGGTGCCCCTGTCGTCCAAAAACTAGATCATATATATCCTTTATATTAACGGATATACACGTGTCATAATCTTATCCACCGACCTAACATTTATTAAATATTGGATCGACGGATAAGATTGCGCCACGTATCCCTATTTAGTCTTTTCATTAGAGTGAAGGGCATATGTGCTCTAGTTTTTGGACGACAGTGGCAACGATGTCCCAAAAGTATAACGGAGGGTATCTGTATATCATTTACGATAGTTCGGAGGTATATTTGTCCTTTTTCCCTTAAATAAATTAACAAAAGAAGCATACAGAAAAAAAAAAAAATAGAATTGCTTACAAATGATAGAAAATTAAAGAAATTACAAAATTAGTCAGAAAAATATTTAAAAGAATCTTTTTTTTTTAAGTTGAAAAGCAAAAGAAGAAAAGATACATTACACTTGTAACATGGTTATAATTGAACATACTTGTTGTAATAATGAATTTTCCTAACAATTCAAACACTCGTTGTAACACAAATAGAAAGTGGACCTCATGGTCAACTTCAGTTGACATCAACTATTATTTAGATACTAGTATACGTGCCCGCACGATGCGCGGATAATATTGAAGTATTATTTTTAAATATTTTAGATTGTGATGTTTTGTACAGACATGTTAAATGATATTACCTTTAAAAAAATCTAACCATCATATTGTTCCTCAATGAAATATACTCCTCCTTCTTCCCGCGTCCTGCCTCACCCAACCCCCTATCCCCATGATAGAGATAAAGAATCATGTTTTAAATTGTTAATATTATTTTTTTATTATCTTCACTTGGCTTAATATATTTATCAAGTGCTCTTCTTATTAATATAAACCAAATCTAGTTATTTTGTGATTTTTTCAATTTGTATTTTATTATTCACATCACTTCAATTTATAATATATGAACACTAATAAGTGTGTTATCTAATTACCTCATTATATTTTCAAAATATTATCTCCCCCACCCCTCCCTCCTTCTTCATACTTTTTTTTCCTACTATACTTTAATTATTTTTCGCTAGTTTGACTTTGAATTTATTTATGTGTAATAAACAATTGAGTTTTCTTATTTTTTATTTTAATATTTGAAATGTTGAGTTTGAATTTAAGTTGATTAATTTTTTGTATTTTAATGTTCATTAAATTCATTAGTTATTGAGATTTTAGTTACGTGGTATATATAATTTAAGACTTTTGAATTTAAGTTAGTACTTAAATTTTTATATTTCATACTTATTGATTAGAAAATATTTTTTCATCTAAATGAAAGTCGTGCTCTTCAAATTTTTTACATTATAATTTATAAATTATTTTCTAATTTTGTCCTGATTCACCGTTAATGCATTGATCAACAATTATGACTTTTCATTACTGCATAAGAAATGACATTATACACTCTATACATGTTCTTTTTTTTACATGAATAATTTGTAAATTAATCAAATAAATTTACATGAATTAATTAGTTCATCCTAGAATTTATGAATTCAAATATCTGCAAATTGAACTAAACTACAGGTTGAAAAAATAGAAGAAACTTTTGTACAGTTTTTTGTTTAATAATAAATGGCTCATAGCCTTTTGGTTAAAAAGAAAATAGAAGAAAATGAACTGTTTTTTTTAAAAAAAAGAATTGATGTAGTCCTTTTTCTCAAGTGGCGTCCTCATCTTTCTATAAAATTTAAGAAGTAAGTTTTGTTTTAAGAATGCTTGAATATATTTTTTTATTTGGTGAACACGATTATCCCTTGCTTCTAATTTAATTTTCTCTAAAAAAAATATACTCAATTATTCTAATGCAACATAAAGAAAAACCCATTAAAAATGAAATTTTTTTCTCTCTGTTTTTTCTATTACCTCCCATATATTATGTGTGAGATTGTAACTATTCATGTTGATTTTACTCTTACAAAATGGAACACTTTTTGAAATACTAAAAGAACTAATACAAAATCAACATAATAGAATACTCTTACAAAATAGAACATTTTTTAAATACTAAAAAATCTAATACAAAATCAAATAGAGGAACGACAACCAAATCTAAATACCAATTGAGTTCAATATATGCTAATAAATCACATAAAAGGAAACATTTTAATATCTGCTTTAAAAATGAATATAGTAGGACTAAATTATATATGAAAGAAGAAAATATGAGATGGAGAAAACAATTATCAAAGTAGTAATTTGTGTACTTAAAATATCCAAAGATAGCATAAATAATCCATTGTCATAAAATATTTCAGAATATCTTCATTTCTCTATCATCAGTTTATTATTTTTCCTCGTCGCATTGGAAGGATAGTAATTACTTCACTCATAGAAAAACAATATCAGATAAAACAATTAAAATATAGGACATATAAACATACAATACATTCTTATACTAACTCTCAATTTTCTTTTATGATCTTAGCAAATGCAATCCATTTTTTGTTGAGATGTTAGTTTGATATGTTTGGATTGTATTTTGAATAGTTGGTTTTAAGAAGGTGTGGATGATGAAGATAAGAATAGCATTTTTTTTTTAAAAAAAAGATGCGGGTTAAAAGGTTTTATTTATTGTATTTTGAATAGTTGTTTTTAAGAAGGTGTGGATGATGAAGATAAGAATAACTCTTTTTTTTTAAAAGACGTGGGTTATAAGGTTTAATGTTTTTTAAGGATAAGGTTAGTTATTATTTGAAATTTAAATTAATTATTTAGGTATTTAATAATGACTAATTTTGTGCTTTTTGCTAAAGGACGTGTGTTCTTCCCATTTTTTACTGTCTTTTTTTTTGGATTAAAAGTTTTTTTCTTTCTATTTTTTAAATAATGCATGTTATATTGAGATTATTTTAATTAATAAGTATATACTACAACAAATTGATACAGCTTGGGTGAAAGGGAGTTTTAGAATATAAAAATACGTCGGATTCTAGGATTAGTTTTCCTATTCTTATGCTAATGAGAGTTTGGGAATTTTGTAACTGCATGTATTTAAAGAAAAAAAAATTAACAATCCACGTAAAAAGAAAGTCTCAAGTGAATAATTTTGTTTTATCTCAATTCAAAAACACTTTCTTCTTTGTTATTATTTGAAAGATTTTTTTCCTAAATACTATGACAAATCAATTCTTTTACGTTATTTCGTCATAAGTTACAAAAATAATTTTTTTAAAATAAATTTAGTTAGTATTATAAATCATATTTTAATTAGTATTAAATCTTTTTTTTTAAATATTGACATTTGTCATTATTTGTGTGAGTTGATGATATGTGTCTATTTTTATTTAATAGTGTGTTTAAATAATTGTATAATATCTAATTATTTATTATTTAAAACTTTGAAAAATTGTGGCGCTAACATGTGGCATTTTTTCTTCTCATATTATATATAGATAGATTTTAAACAAGTCTTTTTCACGTCCTGATCTTATATTCTGAACGTGACCGGTACTCAAGAACCATTATTGGCCTCCTAGCAAATTCTTGGCCTGGCAGACTATGATACATTTGACTCAATAGAATACGCAAAAGCTTTAATAGATGAACATTTAAAACATTTGAAGAACTGTTAAAACAACATCTGAAAATACTTAATATAAATAGTAAGTGTTTAATAAAACATTTGAGAACTTGTCTAACTCTGTCTGTCCATTAAGTCTCTATTATATAAAGATTGGTGTCGGGACAAGACTCAAGACACCTCAAAACTCTACTACTAGGGGTGTACAAAACTGAATCGAAAACCGAATCAAACTGCAAATCAAGTCAAACCGGAAAAAAAACCCGAGTAATGGTTTGGTATTGGAAAAAAAAAACCCGACTATACTTGGGTTGGTTTGGTTTTAACTAAAAAAAGGCAATCCGAGACCAAACCAACCCGACATTATATATATAATTTTTAAAATTTATTTCATACATAAAAGTATTTACTTTGATGTAATTTCTAAATATTACATATACGTTTTCATAATTTTTATCTTTTAACATATATTTTCAAGTTTTTTGAGGCTTAGAATTTTGAATAATCCAATAAAGGTTATAGTCTATAGATATTAGTAACTCTAATAAAGCCCAATTCGAAATCAAATCAATGCTATGCTAACAAAATAAATTAATTCAACACTAAGAATGACAATAATGTTGAATATTTGTTCTTTAGTTTTACATTGGTTTAGACATTTAAAGTACATAATCTAATTTTAATTTTTCTTTAATGTTTAATCATGTAACTAATACTTATTAGACTTATTTTAGTATGATTTAGTACTTTTAAATTATGACCATTTTCATTATGACTTTGCAATATTTATTTTATATGGTGATTTCAATATTATTTTTTATTGAATAGTTTAGTGTCATCATTCATTTCATATTTTGTGTTATTTTCTTAAGAAACACCTTAGCTAGTTTTATTTTGGTTGGACTAAAGAAATATTTGGAACGCAAGTTAAATATGTGTTTGTATGCATACTTTATCGGAAAAATCCAAAAACCTGGAAAAATCCGAGGTTTATTAGTTTGGTTTGATTTAAAAATTTAAAGGAATTTAAAAAACCCGAACCAACTCGAGGTTGAAAAAACCCGCAAAAATCCGAGTTTTATTAATTTGGTTTAGTTTAAAAATTTAAAAATTTTACACAAATGATTTAGTTTGGTATTTGAAAAATCTGAACCAACCCAGTCATGTACACCTCTACCTACTACTATGGAGCAATAAAAATGGAGTCATTAGAAAGTAGGGAGGTCTTACCAGAAGTTGACGAGTAGATTGAGTGATCTCTATGGAACGCCTGTTGATGATCCTAAATACTTGAATTTGCATCATAAAAAGATGCAGGTCGAATGACATCAGTACATTGAATGTATGAGTATGTAATATGGCTGAATAAAACAATAACTGAACTGATGACTAAATACATATCAAGTAAAATAATATATGAACAAGTACTGAAAAACTATTTGTACTTTACAATAAGATATGCAATAAAAGCAATATGAGAATAGAAAACATTACTTTTGTGGGGAGTTTCTCTAACAGACAACCATCACTATGAGTCTAGCGATGATACAACGTTTCACCCACGTTGCAAGGGTCATCCTATACTTTTTTGGGGTATAGGATGCTAACGGTAACTATAGATCCATCCAATGAGCCTTCTTGAGGCACTGAGGAGTCACCCGAAAATTGGTACGATCCTATCGTACGCTTGTTACATAGTTTTATGGGACTTCGAGTCAAAAATAGACTCTTACTCAATTTAGAGCTCGATACTACTTCAAAACAATAGATACCAATTATGTTCAATCACCAGTAACATCCGGAAATTTGAAATAAACATGAAGAGGCTTAGAATTGGAAATAGTCATTTTTGGAAAGAATTTAAAGTCTGGAAATTTGGTTAAGTATGGCAAAAAGTGAGTTTTTGACCAACTTTAAACAGTCATAACTCCCAGCTCAGGATGATTTAGGTGTAGTTCCAGTTATGTTTGCGAATCTCGTGGAATGATCTTTCCAACGCCGCCGAGTTTGCTCGATTCCGAGTTCGTATGAGTGAGTTATGCCCTTTCGAAGTTGGGCTGTTGGTAAGGAAAGTTCACCCGAAATTTTAAGGGTATATTGGTCTTTTCCCTAACCAATTCTTTTGGTTATATTAGGTATTTAGACTGATTTTTAGATCAGTTTTTCCCCTTTTAAAAGAGTGAGAGTGAGGGTTTGTGAGTGAAGAGGAGAAGAAGAGGAGAAAGAAAAGAGCAAGCAAGGATTTCGTCGTGGATATCGTCGGGGGTGATCCCTATTAAGGTATGTGAGTTCATAGTGTTGGGTTGGTTCAATCCCCCACACGCCAAACTCGTTTTAATTCCGAGAAAAGAGTAGTTGTGTTGTTGAAGTTGTTGGTTGTGTTGTTGAAGTTTCTTGTTGGTTTGGAGTATGTTTCTGGTTGTGATTTCGAGTTGAATCTATTGTATATTAAGGGGTTTGATGATTTTAAGTGTTTGGGGCTGGAACCTTTGAAGTTAAGAGGGTTTAGAGTTGGAGAAATGAAGGAGAAAAGTCAAGTTTTCGGGGAAAAAGGTTGGGGCGTCGCGCCAGCCAGCGCACCCCAACAGGGGTTCTGAGGTTTCCCCCTTGGAGCGGCGCACCTAGCAGAGTGCCTAGCAGGCCTCTCTCTGAAGGCTGGCGCTCTGCGCCTCTTAGAGCGCCAAGGACGCCAATTTTTCCCATTCATTCCCCATTTTTTCATGCATGTTCCTTGGTAATGTACCTATGTTTCATAGTTATTTTCAACACTCCAAGGTACGTCTAAACGTCAAGAACTCATCCATAAACATGTGATCATATACCTTGAATCCATAATCCAATTCAAGGCGAGTTAGGATCAAGTCAAAGTGAAGTTAAGAGTCAAGTCTAGAAGTTAAGAAGCAAGTCAAAGCAAGCTTCTTAAAGTTTTTCAAGAGTCTTTATTAAATGTTTTAACTTCGTTTTAAGGCTCAAGTTTCAAGTCAAGTAAAGAGTATCGAGTTTCAAGTTAAGCCAAGAGTATAGAGTCAAGTTCATTTCTCAAAAGTCATTAGGGAACTAAGTATTCCCAAAGAAGTTTTTAAATGTTTTCACATTTGAACAAGAAAGGGAACTTCGATTCCAAAAGAGATTTTAAGCTAAGCTTTGAGCAATTATCTCAAACTAAAGAAAGATGTGTTTAAAAACACTTATGAGCCAAAGTATTTTTGGGA
>JAJOOR010016959.1:0-14803 GCA_036250505.1 Solanum acaule
ATTTGAAGTAGAAATGAACATTAACAACTAAACCATACTTAATTTTGAGAGGAAATCATGATTTTTTTTATAAAAGGAACAAGGATTAATGGTTGGGTAGAAGAAACAATGGTTTATTTAAAGGTGGGGAAGATGACCGTTGGAGAAGGAGGAATTTTTCGTCAAAATTAACCTTCTAACGCGCCTAGAGGAGGTGAGAACACCTCCCATGACAGGTCAGCACTTAGGTGTGTAGAAAATATAGAAATATAAAGTTCAGGTGGGTAATAGGACACCCGTGAAGTTGGAGTGTGTAGTTGGGATTTCGGGTATAGGTTGGGGGGGTTTTAGACCATTTTCTCTTTATATTATGAAATAAGAAAATAAGAATGAAATAAAAATAATAATATAATATTGAGGAGAGAGAAACAGATTCTTTTTTAGAAAATAAAATAGATAATTGGGTTGGAGTTGATTGTTTGAAAAAATAGAGAACTCTATATTTGGAGAGTAATATAGAGTGTAGGGTTGGAGATGCCCTAAGCGTCCTACATGACAAATTTAAGACTATAAAATTTAAAATACTGTTTTTTTTTTCCATAAATTATGTGTCTAGTCACATTAAAACAAACAAAATTAAAACCGATGGAATAATAAATGCTTAAAATTCACTGAACTTACAAGAAATTAACCTTGAAAAGTTAGGCTTAGTTTGTGTTAATTTCTTTGACTTAGATATGCTTCAAAATTCTGATGGTATATTATTGTTACTTTTATTGCAATATAAGTTATTGTTTTGTTTACTTTCTAACCCAATTTAAGTTGATTATATTCTAAAGTTATCCTCAATAGCAAGAATTTTCCATGAGGTGGTCTTCTATCTCAAGGTTTATATGAAGAAGAAAAACACCAATGTGGATTTCACTAAGAAATGGAACCAATTATGTATGAATTTTAAAGATTATAGACCTTGTATTATGATTTCTGAGCAACCCTATTATTATTAGGAAAAAATGAGAATGTATCTCAAAATAAAAGAGACACCGTTGACTAAAAATATGTCCAGATTCATTATCTAAATATTAGTGTGAAAGAAATGTTTATATATAATAATAACCATATTGAAGAACCATTATTTTAGAAATATATACAATAATCTAGCTTATTTCTATCAATTGGTTTAAGATTAAGGGGGTTTATTGTCTCATTAAAAATATGAAGGGTGTCTTATTTTTCAAATCCAAAATGCTAAGGGGGGAAAGTGAATTTTGTGATGATGAATTTGATTGAATGATTTATTAGAGAAAAAACTTTAACTTGAGTGATATTATTAATAAAAAAACAAGGTTTAATGATTTTGCTACGTAATTTCTGATAGTGTTAGTTATGATAGGGTGCTTAATTTGTAGGTTTGACATGTATAGTTGCACTAATCAAGCCAAACCCCCAACACCATAGGTGCATGTAAACTGTGGTAATGACTTAAATAAAAGATAAATAATCTAAAAGTTGTCCAAATTAGATTTTTGATAGATTATCTGTCCAAATTAAATGATACATAGTTCGAATCAAAGTTACATAAATTTTATTGACCGTTATTTTGGATTTGCACTAAAAAATTTATACTTTGGAGTTTGGGATAAAACGTTTTTTTTAATCAAAAGATAATTTATTTTTAACAATCGAACTTGAAACCTTTTAATTATTAACTGCATAATACATAAAAATATCATTTAATTTTGTGTGTGCACAAATAAATATTTAAACTTGAATAAAGTTGAACAAGTAAACATATGTGCCCTACGCGGCATACTACACTTGGGACGCCATGTAGAATACTGCACAGGACGCGAATTTTCGCAAATAATGCTAACTGGATGCATGTATCTACTTGTTCAGTTCTATATAAGTTTAAATGTTTATTTGTGCACATCCAAAAATTAGATAACATAAATATCTATCGAGATCAAGTTAAATGTCACATTCCTCCCCCTTCATAGTTAGGGATGGCAATGGAGCGGTGTGGGGCGGGTTGAGCTTAACCTGCGAAATTTTTAATCCGCCCCACATTAATTTTAAAAAAACTCACTTCAACCCGCCATGCATCCCACCCACCTCACACAACCTTAAACTCTCCCCACCCCATTACCATCCCTATTCATAGTCATTATTGTCTTATAGATTATCTCTCAGTTTTTTTATTTAGAGGGACAGAATATATAAAAGAAAAAAAATCAAACATGATAAGGTAAAGTCCAAACTAAACAAATTCTTCCAGGATAAGGTGTAGATTCAGGAGTGCAAAAGCAAACAAGCAAGAAATAAGAAAAATGGCATTAATTCAACTACAATCCTCAATTTTAAAACACAACAAACACCTCCAATTCCCATCATTTTCCACTATCCCTCATCAACGCTCAACAATTCTCAGAATAAGTGCAGTTTCCCCCAATGCACAGCAGCTAATACAGTCCGGTAAAGTCCGCCCAATATTACCCAAAGAAGCAGGTACACTACTACACAACGTCCAATTCAGTTACTTTTCCTCGAACTGTATATTTATATTTAAAAAAATTATCAAATAAATATATGTAGAATAGAGAAAGTTGAGATCCTGACTTCGCCTCTCGCAGGTACAGCGATGGAAGGGGAAGGATATATTTTGCTCGACATTAGGCCAGAATGGGAGAGAGAGAAGGCGTGTGTTTCGAGTTCATTACATGTGCCCCTCTTTTTGAAGGACATGGATAATAGCCCCATTACTCTGTTGAAAAAGTGGGTGCATTTTGGTTATATTGGGTTGTGGACTGGCCAGAATTTCACTATGATCAATGATGAATTTGTTAAGCAAGTTGAGCAGAAAATTCCTGATAAGGATAATGCTAAGGTCCTTGTGGCTTGTGGTGAAGGACTAAGGTTAGTAATGTAATTAATCAAGCTGTTGTTTTCGTAGAAATAACGCTCACTGATCACTTTTTTATCTTATTTTCCGAGTTTCATCTGTGAAACTTGGAACTCCGTGCTTATTTTCAATATAATGTTGGTATATCTCCATTGTTTCAACTATAGAACGGTACATGTTCTGCCAATGTGTATTTGTAGGTCTTTGATGGCTATTTCAAAGTTACATGAAGGAGAATACAGGAATTTGGCATGGTTAGCGGGTGGATTTAACCGCGCTTCTGATAGCGATTTTCCAGCAGTAGAAGGGACTGAAAAGTTACAATATGCCACTATAGGAGGTGTGTCATATTACTTCCTTCAATTGCTTATACTACTACAAGCTGTGGGGAAGGAAAGTTGATAGAATTGTCCATGATGGTGTTGTTATCTTTAGATCATATTGTAAATTGATTCACCAGTTGAAGGTTTAGGCTAAAGTGAATTGAAGTGTTTCTTCCTTTTGTTTAATAACACAAGATTGTTTGGTGCTCCCAGTCCATTTATACATTTCCTGAAGTCAACTACTCTCTTAGTTTTAATTTGTTTGTCTGGTTTTGACTTGGCAGAGATTAAGAAAGTAAAGAAGATTTTTGTATTATCTGATTTTTAATTAAAGATATGTAGAATGTATCAACACGCCCTTAATTTTGTGGTCTTAAACATTTCATGTGAAAAGTTAAAAGTAAAGAGTTGCCAAAAAAGAAAGAAACATTCGTTTTTAAACGGACTAAAACGAAAAGTAAGACAAATGAAGTGAAACAAAAGGAGCATTAAGTAATGCTTGCTCAAGAAATGCAAAAAGTTGTGTAATTTCAAGTTAATACCTAGAGTGGTTTTTTATACTATAATGCTCGAACTCTCCAAAAGTACTGCCTGGTGAGTATCAGATCCTCCAAAAGAAGTGCATTTCTAGAGGACCTGACACGTATGTGACAGCATATTATGAGAGTCCGAGCATCATAGCTTTTATCTTCTATCCCGGGGAGATCATCAGTGATTCTCCACATATCTCGTGGGACTCAAAGCCCCAACCAATCTTTGGAAATGGAGGCGTCTAACGCCAACTAAACAAACCTCACTCGTTCATAACAAGAATAGTTCTGATTTCGGACAAAGCAGTTGAAACTGTGCCACTTTAAGAACAACTTTAGGATATAGTCTGTCTTGATAAGTAATTTAAATTCCAGTACATATTCCGAGTTTACGATGGAAGGTGCAGTTTTCTAGTCTATACATGTAACATTATATTGCAAATTCAAAGCGCATAAGTAGCTTAACAGAAGGATATTTCTCTCCTTTTTCATTGTAAATAGGCACAGCTCGAATTCCTGTTCTGAGCTCTGAAACAGGAATGCAAGTTTGTCCACCAAAATCATCGATCTCTGACATATCATATTCGTGAACTTCTACGCGTAGCAATGCTAGCTCTGGAACTGTCAATGGGAACTCAAATTCATCATTCCATATCGGTATCCAGTTGTCCTCTATTGCCTTGGTTTTCTTAACTCTTGAATCTGCAGCAACTCCAGCAATACCAATCTGCATTACACGGAAACAGAATTTTGAAAAATGAAACAAATCCATCTTAAACTTAAAATCATATGTATATATATTAGGACAACCTTGACGTAGAAGTCTGGTGGAGAATATGCATCAAAATGTGTACGTTTGAAGTCCAAATGCCAGCCTTTTCCCATGAATACTTTCACCTGAAAATAAAACATTGCAAAACTTTATTACATATTTTATAAGTGCGGAGAATTCACGTATCTCATATAATTTGATCTATTCACCTTCAGTGTAGTTTTCACTGATAAAAGCCTTTTAGGATCATGGACCTCATTATTTGCATCAGTCTTCAAGAGAAGCTCTGGTTTCTTGACATAGCCACAGCCACCATTTGCTTTGAACATCCCTTGCATTAACCACAAAGGCCTTCCATGTCCCTGGTGCAAGACGACAATTGCATTATACATTAGAAATGATAGTGTCACTCAACTGGCAACTAAATACTCCAACTCATCTCCATTGTGTCTCGCGGATACCTGACGCTAATGTGACACATAAATTTTGAAGGTGTGTAGATGATCATTTTGTAAGTTAGAGTGTTCAACTGACACAGTAGAGATGAGTTGAGGTGTTTAGATGTGCATACACAAAGTTGGAGTGTTTACTTGCCAGCTAAGGCCAAATTTGAATGTTTGTTTAGGTATTATGCCTTTTTAAACGAAATGTACAGGCACAAAAATACAAACTAGCAGCACTAAAATATGAATTCTCTATTGAGAACAAAAGAGCAAAGAAATTTGTTGGAACCTGCATGTTGAATGCAACCATCTGAGCTCCATGCATCCATCCTATTAGTGGATTGTAATTGGAAGAGTCGACTCGCATACCTTTTGGATATACTCTCAGCAAATTTCTCTGAGTAAACCTTTACGGAGAAATTCGACAGTACAAGATGTTGAAAGACAAATAAGTCAGCTCCGAGAAAGGAAAACAATGTATCATTTCTTGAAACAAACAACAACAATGCACAGTTAGGCTTCAGCCATTTCTGGTCCAACCAAACTTTCAAAAGTAAAACAGAATCAGGACACCAAAATTCTGAAATATTGATTATACTTAACCTTTAGTTTGATATTGCCTTTTTATACAAAAGCATAGCATATTATAACGTTGACAAAAGAACAGATCGCATTGTGATTTTGAGTTTACCTGATTAAATCTTTCCCATGATTGAGGGCAACATTGACGAGCTTTTCTTCATTTAAACTTATACGTTTCACCTTAATAGGATCCACGGTTAGCCACTCACTTATTGGACCTTTTGATTTTCCTGCTTGGATAGCAATCAAGTGTTTATACTCAGGAGCTATATTCTGCTGTATATTGGGGTTCTCATGATGAGAATCAGCTTCATCGTCTTGACATTCTCCATTGTCTTTATTCTGCAAAGTCGTCTAATTTTAGTCTAAAACAGGCAAGTCTACCAAGGGCTCAATTTTCTTTACTTACGATTTTTATACAAAAATATCTCTTATGATGATCACCTCAGAATAAGCTATCATTTTTTGTGAAAGATCAGAAATTTCTGCTCCCCATGCTTTCTCCTCTGATGATTTCTTCCCCTTCTGAGAACCATTATCTTTCTCACTTGGTTTCTTACTTTCAAGATATTCTTTTGGCGGTTTAGTTGAGATGATAATCCGCCCCTTCAAAGATTCTGGAGACGGGAATTCTGACAAGCATTCTGCCCCACAGGTGAACAGTATAGCTCCAAATACTTGAGTGACCATCTAGAGATGAACTTAATCACGGTTAGTCACACAACAAAACATCGAATCATGAGACATGTTTCCAATGCTCAATAGTAGGAATATGCTTACCTCAGCTGCTTTAGCCTGAAGATCAGGGGTGAGGTGGTCTTCTAGAGTTATAATTACAGGATATTCAGATGCCACAAATGCATGTTCCTTTATTGATTTCAAACATTGGATAAGTTCCACCGGAGGTGTTAGTGTCCTGCATTTTCAGAATGTGTCGATAAAAGATGGAGTCGGAAAGAGAAAATGCATTAAGGCTATTCCTTAGGTACTGTTCAACTGCAACCTGCTAAATTATGTGATCATCTCATCTAAACGTTTAAGCAATCAGAAAGAGCACACTTGTATATACTTAATTATATCTTCAACATGCCTCTTCACGTGCAGATCTAAGCACGTGGAGATTATTTCCGACAATGGAATTTGTGCAACTATCTCCTCTAACAACCCTTCTTCTTTTAACATATTATTAAACAATGAACACTCTTTAAGCATATGAGAAAACAATGTACACTCTAACTCTAAGTTTGCAATATGAGAGAGGAATGTATAGCATTATATACCCTCCGTGAAGGATATCCACATTATCTTTCGATGAATTTGGCCACATGTCTAATTCAATTACGCGTACACCTTGTTGGAGTGCCTTGATTATAGGCACGTCGCTGCAATCACTATTGAGTTGATTCCCAGTGAGATAGGTATTGTGACTGGTGTAAATGAAATAGTGAGACAATGGAGCAGTCATGTCATGGTGAACCTGAAATGCAACAAAAAAAAATAGAATTATTTATGAACATCATAGTAAGACAAAATTGCAAGAATAATAGAAAGATCACAATCTCTTCCCAATAACCAATTGCTAGATTTGCTACTCTTTTTTGTACTGCTCTGAAACAGTTTCTACTAGGTAGGAAACAGCAAGTCCAACTTTCATATCTATATGAAAGTCGGTGAGCTAAAGTCAAATTTTAATAAGAGGCCTTTTAATCTGCAGTATGTTTTATATTATATGATATAGTACTATTAGTACTCAACAAATCGAAGTCTGTTTTTTGGCTTGATACCAAAGAGAACAACAACTAATATAAAATGTCTTTGAGATTTCTGCAACACAAATATATCCTGAGAAACAAGTTAAAGAGTACCTTTTTGTCTGTGGAGATAGAAACATTAAGATCACTGAAGAGATATCGAAAAAATCCATCAAGATTGAGACCTTTTCTATGGAAAACAATATTAAGATGTTCATGAACAAGTTTGAGTGCAGATTCCATCACAGTTTCAGCTTCTTCTTTTGTAACATTTTCTTCACCTTGCACATCTTTCAAGAATTTGCATAAATGTTCTGCTGTCATGATGCCATTTTCTGAAAATCTTTCAAACAAGTCTTTGATCTCATCAGGTGCTTCAGCTTCTTTCAACTTGAATTTCCTTTGGAAACAACAGATTCTGTATGTTTGTTTAGACATATCTGTTGAATTTTGGTTACAAAGTGAAAGGCAGAGAGAAGTGGAAGACAAATGGAGAGGCCCCTCCTTTATCAAGTAGAGATTGCTAGCTTTTTGACTCTTTTAAGTAAAGATTTTTTTTTGTGTGTGGGGAATTCTCAAGAAGAGTGTGTAATTAGGTGGTGTTTATTTGAGTTAGTGAAGCTTATAATAAGTGTGTACATGATCAACACAATTTTAAGCTCACCACAAAAGTGGGGTACTTTTTTTTTTCATGATTTGATTGCCCTTTTGTGATTTTATCAAGGTAATTTGCATAGGCTATCCGCATTGGAATACGGATCGCGCATTGCAGGGCTTAATTCTGAAGGTAATATTTCGAATAGAATTTTTTTCATTTCTAGTTGCTTGAACTCGAAATCTCTAATTAAAGATAGAGCGATCCTAACTAGCTTACCACAACCCATTAGGATGACACTATAACAAAAACAACTAACGTCAATAAATATGCATATTAACAAAGACTGTTAAAGTCTTTAACGACATTAGTTAATTTTATTAGATTCAATGTCGTTATAGGCTTTAGGGACATTTACAAGGAGTGTTAATTATTGTTAAAAAATATATTTTAGCGATAATTAAGCTATTGACGTTAATAAGTATCGCTAAAGATTTTTGAAGTGTGATTTCATCCAAGTTAATCCTTCTATCCTTACTAATCTAAAAGGAAAAGAGGAGGAATTGTTCAAATTCACTGGCTTATCCTGCATATGATCAAATTTTTAATAAAAAAATAAATCTATTTGAATAGTAACAAAAAGTATTTTCGGAATTTGTTAAAGAAAGAGTAGTTTATCCAAGAAGAAGTGTTTTTCTTAAAACAAGATTACCTATATATAAAAAAAATCATCTTCACCGCATCCGCATTAATTTGTATTAGCTTCTTCTCTCGTACTATGACAACACTTCGCAAACTACTAACATAAATACTTCTTAAATATTAAACTAAAACATAAATTGTTATTCTTTCAGAACAATTTTTTTTAAAAAAAAAAATATATAGAATAAGAATCACTTTTCAAAATAAACTGATTTTAACCTATTGGCCAAACAAAATCTAACGTTCATATAGAATGATCAAACGATATACGACTTATTCCATCTATTTAGGAATATTATGTCTTTTTCCAAATTAAAATTTTGAAAAATATTATAAATTTCACTATATTTGGAGGGCAAAAGAGTGATGCCCCTAAAAGAAGAAGAAATAATAAGACTCTTACTTAGTATATACAATATATCTATTCAATATACTCGTACGAGATTACAAGTCGATAATATATAACTACACAAAAGAACTTTGGTTCAAGTGGAAATGTGTGACAAAATACATGTGAAATGGTCCTATACTAGCACCATTCGATGTTTTTATTTGCACAATAGTCCAAACCCTTTTCCATTTAGTAACAAGTTTAATTTCTTGCCTTGATTGGGAATTGACAAGTCTATTAAAATCTATGGAGCAACCACTCATATAAGTTCATTCACTTTATATACATGTGGTATTTAATTACATTTATTTGGTGCCCATTTAAGATTGATTGACCTTGCATGTTATGGCTCATGATGAATAAATTGAAACCACATATATAAGTTATTATAAGTTAATAAGTCCTTTGATGGTTAGTTAGAGTTATGTGGTATTTGGTTATTTTATTTTTATTTAGTATAAAATAATATATAAATGATTTTCATAATTTAAACATATTTTAGTTATGTGAGATTGTAAAATAATAATCAAACATCGTAATTAATATGCTATATTTTATTTTTAAAAACAACTAAAAAGGTATCAAACATAAATACATTACTCCCTCAATTTTTATTATGCATGTCGTAACAAGTAAAAAGAGATATCTAGTGGTAATAAAAAAATATATATTGTCATAAACATATTTAGTAGTAATTGAGTTAATGTCATTTTATCCAGAGTGTTGATTATAAATAATCATATTATATTATTATCGTTAAATATAATATAACAATAATTATATTATAATTGCCGCAGAAATCTTTTATTTGTTGTAGTGCAAAGTTTGAATAAGTACGTAGCTTAAGAAATGAAAAAATGAAAGAGTTTTGAAAATTATAATTTTACGAAAATCATAGTAATATTTATTTGTAATTTTATTGAAACTTGTAATTTAAAATTAAAAAAAAAAAAGCTAAATGTTTGTATGATTATAAAAAATTATCTTAGAGGTATTATCTCAATTTTAATAAAAATCAATGGATAGAAAATGACGTGTCGATCAGACATGTGGGCTTTCATAATGCTAAGCACAGTCATAATATTTTTCCATCTTCCTATCTATTCACCAAATAAGATATAAAAAAAAAAAAAAAAGTTACATTTTTATAAAATTTAGAAAGCTGTCAATTTTTTTGAAATAGGTGGAAAATATAATATTTTTTCTACTTCATATTAAGTGAATTATTTATTATTAAGATATGACACACTTAACATTAAAAAATTGTTACTGGCCCAAATTAATCCCATAAAATGCCTGACAATTTCTGTACCTTTAATTGGCCCTTAATTCTTTATTCTTTGTTTCAATTTATATGATACTTTTCAAATTTCTTTGTTCAGAAATCTTTTATATATCTTTAAATTGTTAGTTATTGTGGTTTATAATATTTTTTACGTAGTTTACAAATATATAAATTTCGTTAAAAAAATTAAAGATTCCACGCACAACCTGCTTCGGAGCTTCATCCCCACATCTCACATATTGGAAAAGGCAAACAAAAAAGGGGAACTCAGTCAATAGACAAAGAAAAAAAGGGATATGTTACACAAAAACAATCCAATGCTTTCCGGTCAAACTTGAACCGTTTGATTCTTAAAAAATGAAAAATATCACATAAATTGAGCTAAAAAGAGTATTGAGTTTTTATATAATTCGAAATTCAAAAAGAATAATTGGATTGTTTTTTTTTTATATATCTATCCTTCATTTAATAAGATTTTCAATTACTTAACATTTTTTAAAGAGAATTGTTTGAGAACAATCAAAAGAAAAATAGTAAAAAATAATATTTTTAATTTATATCCTTAAATATTTTTAATAGGTCATAATCCAATGACTCACTTAATATGAATTAGAAAGAGTATATTGTTTCGCTTTCCGTTTATAAAAATAAAAACTCTTGCTTGGTAGAATATTTTTAATACGTCATACTCCAATGACTCACTTAATATGAATTAGAAAGAGTATATTATTTCGCTTTCCGTTTATAAAAATAAAAAGTCTTGCTTGGTAGGGATCAGGGGACATAAATATATATTTTGATAGTTGATACTTGACTAGGCAAGAGACCAATGCCACTAATTTTTTCGTAATCAATCATTCATTACAATTTACACCTCTTTGATTTATTAGATTTTACGCTAATAATCGATGAAATTCATTATTTATTTATTTTCTAATCAGTATTATATAAATCATATATTATGACTATTTATGTTGAATTAAAATGTGATGAACGTGTAAACATATACAGCCAAAGAATGAAGGAATATGTTTTCTATATTTCCTTACTCTTTAAACGTATGACATGACTTCATCATTTCGGACCCACCTCCTCCTTTTATCATCTATATAATAAAAAAATATAAAAATTAATATACTTTTTGTCTAATGTGATCATTTATTGGGTGTGTTAGGTACGAATTTTCTTTATATCTAATTAATTAAATTATTTTTAAAAATATTTTTCCTTTGGAATCAAACACACACATAATCTTAGTCCAATTTTATATTATATACATCCATGTTAACATTTATGTAAGAAGTAAGTTTTATACTGAAAATTTGGCCGAACCAAAACGACACAAGTGTTTGGTAGAATTTAAGAATATTTTTTTTTATGTAAAATGATTTTTTCTTGTAAAGCAGATGAGTTTCTTACTTGTTTTCTAGTGTTTGAGGTATATATATATATATATGTCATCTAGCAAAATATTACGAAGACGGTATGAAATAGAAAGTGGTAGTTCCGGGGTTGCGTGGGGTGGGATGGTCAACGGAGGGTTGGGGGGATTGGGTGGGTGGGTGGGAGGGATAATAAATTTGTAATGTCACTTATATATACGACGTGTTTTCCCTACTTCCATTAGAAAATTCATTTTTCTCAGGAACTTATTTTCCTCCATACCAAACACAATAGTAACTTTTAATTAGTGTTATCTTAATTAATTATAAGTAGAGTTGATGACGATATAAATGAATATATTAGTGGAAAGCTAACTATGTCTTTGAAATCAATTGGTGTGTTTTATTGTCTCCAAAGAATTTAAAATTAAACAAGTTTTGAGTCTTCAAAAAGATGACAAAATGGTGTCATCATGAGTAAAACTTAGTGATTATGTTTGCTCATTTACTCTATTGGCTTGTAGACCTCTTAAGTAGGGAGGTTAATTAGATTAATTTGTTTAATTATTCTTTTCATTGTGATTCAGCATGCATGCATCCTCGTAATTATTATTGTTGGATATATTTATGATTATTAAATTAAGGAAGAAGATTATACTATAAGGCACCTATATGTTTCATCAATCACATTGATTTAATTTCTACAGTGATAAGTGGTGCACGCTAGGTTGGGACAAACTTAATTGTTAATGTTTAAGTCAATTGCTTTACAATTAATCAAAGGTTTCGGATTTGAGCTTTGGGTGTGGAGAAAATTCTGATGGCAGCGTTACCCCAGATGGGTGATCCAATGCGTGATCCTAGTTTAGTCGGGGCTCCTATGTAGGCTCCAAACACTAGGGGGAAACAGGAAAAAAAAAGTCAATTGTTAATTAGTTTAATGAGATTAATTAAGTATTTTTAATTAATTAGCTGGTTGACTTCAAAAGGAGGGGGATGAAGTATGCACAGGTTCAAATGAACTTAATATTTTACACAAATCTACTTTTTATCTTTATTTGTCCAATAAATTAAATAACTTTATTTATTCTGTTTAAAAAAATTGAGAGATAAATATAAGAATAGTATGTTAAGTGATATATATTTTGAAGGCTAAAGAATAAGGATTTAAAATAAATATAAATATGTGCTCTCAAAAGAAAATGACTTTGGCTAATTATAAATGAGGAAAACCAATATTCTTCTTTTCAATGATTAATTGATTATTTTCTCAGCAAAATATTTTACAAAAATTAAATCGAGAAAAATTGACGGGGACAGCTGTCGCTTTCAAAGTTTCAGTTGGGACTTCACTTTCCAAAATGAAGGTTTTGTCTTGTACTGATATTAAGGCTTTCAATAATTAATTACTAATAATATTAGTTCATAAGTTATTTATTTTAAGTTTTATATTAAATAACTGTAAAATTATAATTTAAAATAAATTATACATATTTGTGTTATAACAAATTACCTCTATAAAATAAATACGTGATAAATATTGGTACTATTACTCTGATAAATTTTTAAAGTAGGAGAAAGTTTGTGTGGGGCCACGTTTGTAGCATTTTCAACAATTGCTGCTTAGAAAAGAATTGTGGGCAAAAAGTTAAGCCTCTTTTAAGTCATTAGATAAAAGTTATAGTTGTATCTTTTAGGCATAATAAATAAATAAAGATGTTATTTAGCTTAGCTTCGACTTGTATTTATATTTTTCAATTTTGACATAAATGTTAGCAATTTGTGTTCAAAACATAATTACTGATTCCAATAAACTTTGCAGAAACACAAAGTAACCAAAGTTTTAATGAACTAGTAAGAACAGAAGAACATAAATTAATTCAGAACAACTAAAATCTGTAAAACATACCAGAATCTGAAAAAAGACGAAACGGAAAAGATCAAGCCCACTGAATGCACAGTGTCCCCTTAAGGAAATTATTCCCCTCTAGTATTCGAGGTTTGATTTGGAATATGTCCTCCCAGGATAGAATGATCTTAATCACCAGTGTATTGATACCCAAAACTCTGGTGTCAACGAACCACTCAACAGCAGTAAAGTACGCGAAGAAACTTTGTGCAGAAGAAGAAGAAGAAATCAAAAAAAATTCGTAAGGAACGAATCTGAAGAATCAATGTATTTATAGGCAAGAGGAACTGGTTTCGAAAGGTTGCAACCCTTTCAGAATCCACACGACCATTCATGAATGTTTGCAACCTTTCAAATGGTCATGGTTGTTCCTAAAAGTTGCAACCTTTCAGAACAGTCACTTCCAACGGCGGGAAATTTAAATAAAACGGGAAATAATTTAAATAAAACGGGTCGCGCGCGGATTCGAGTCGGGTTGGTCAATTAACTAAATAATCGAAACGTTTCGGTTAATTAACTAATTAATTGAAACATTTCGGCGTTTTGGCCATTTAATTTAATTTAATTAATTAAATAAATAATTAACTAAATAATTAAAACAAACTTTGTCCAAAAAATAATCTCTCGATCGATCATTTTCCAAAGCCGAAGCCGAGCGAACGAGGGGGGTCCCTCTTTCCAACCCTTTTAACAATTAATAGGAGTGTTTCTATATTTAAAATATTCTATTTTCTTTCCACCGCCGATGAGGGAGAAATGTCTTTTCACTAAAGCATAGACTTTTCAAGTTCCCAACTTTCCAAGTTCCTCTTTTTTCATCTTCCCTCCATTTCCCATTAACTCTTGCTACATACCCAACAATCCCCCACATGAATGGGGAATGGTTATAACATAAGGAATGCACAGACGAGTGTGTACTTTACAAGCAAGGATCAATTGCATCTGGATAAGTAGGTTTCTCCTTGGACTTTTCGTAGAGAACATATGTCAGATATACTCGGTCAATCGGTAGATGCGATATCTTTGAACCGTCGAGCTTTGGTGTATACCTAGACAACTATATGTCACACAATTAACCCTTGACCGTTTATGGTTCTTACGGTTGTGTTCGTTTCAGCCATGAACACCTCCTGGTTTCATGAGTGTATAGAGAATAGGCTTTTGACATAAAATTCTCTTTGAAGCGGCTTACACTTCACACTCACATAAGTGATTTCTAACCGTGTCATCTCGTAGATACACTATTTGGTCAAATCT
>JAJOOR010016960.1:0-13433 GCA_036250505.1 Solanum acaule
TTTATTAATTTATTTTAATATAAACTCACCTTTTGAGGTTGATTTTATTAATTAAAATTACATATACATATACATATACATATACATATACATACATACATACATACATACATATATACATATATATATATATATATATATATATATATATACAGCCCCTCAAACTTGCCCTCATTTTTCATTTTGGCACTCCAACTTAGCCTTGTTCCATTTTAACCCTTAAACTCCATTTTTTCTGTACCATTTAAAAACTTATACTAATTTATATGATTTGTTTTTATTTATGTTCTTCAATTGCAATTTCTTATTTTAAAAAAATAGACGTGTGCCTGTTAATTAAAAAAATTAAACATTCGCGAACGAACATAAAAATTTTCAAACAATAATATTATTTTTTGATATTTTTCTGTAATTTTGCATGAAAATAAATTGACGAAAGTTCTTTTATTTTCTTTCTTAAACATTCAATCAAATTAAATAACACTACTTATTTATATTTTCTTAAATTTAACGCAAATACTCACTTTTAATTTTTAATATAAATCAATACGAATAAAAAAACCCATCTTCAAAAAGACTCGACTGACTTAGTTAATAACACTACTAAAAAAAATACTTTTGTTCATTGCTAATAACACCACTAAACAATGTTAAAACTCGACTGACTTTGTTAGGTTATCAGTGATTTTAAAGAAAGAAAACCAACACAATTTCGTCGGTTATTTTTCACACAAAAATACATAACACTCTTAAAAAGAAATTATTATTTTTTAATTGATCATCGGTATTTCTTTAATTGATAGTGTATTTCATATCTGAACCACTAGTATATAAGACTTGATTTGTTAAACTACTCGAGCAATATATATATAATTAATCAACGTATTTCATACTCCGATGAAGTATCCTTTACATGTCATCATAATTAGGAGATGATCACTACACTTGACATCCATTCAAGGTTGAACGTATATAATAATAATATCTCGCATTTCATACTGGAATGGATTATATGTTAGCTCTTCACCTCTACTACATCATGCTATGAGATATTAAGTTTATGATTAGACGACAGACAGATATGATTCGTACATTACTCTATAAATATAAGTATAATTATCTCCTAATTCATATCAACGTAGTTTCATACTCTAAATATGGATTATAGATATTTTTTTATTTATTTCACGAATTCTAACATTTTATTTGTAAAAGTATACAAAATTGTTACACTTTTTCATCGTAGGTGTAAAATGAATTTTTAATATTATGTACAATAGAAAAATTATGATTAATAGGAATATTTTAAACATACCGACCTCCAGATGTCGCTTTTATTAAAATTAATTAAATATAATAAAAAATACCGACCTCATGAGGTCGGTATCACATTAAATTTTAAGATAAATAAAAAGTAATCATGTTAATTAAATAATATTGACATCGGGAGGTCGGTATTTTATATTAAATTATTTTTTAACTTATATAAAACCATCATTCGGAGGACAATTTATTTAAAGTTAATTGAAAATATTAATTTATTACATACTATTTAATTTTACCGACATCTGGAAGTCGGTATTATAATTTTTTTTGTTTTTTATTTTACACAAAATCATTCTCCGGAAGACAATTTAAACAAAAATTAAATCAAAATATTTCTCTTTTTTTTTTTATATGGAGAAATGGGGAAAATCGTGTCTGCTAGTGCATATATTTTTAAAAAAGCGACAGACAACGTCTCTATGTCTGTCGCTTTTTTTTAAAAATGTTTGACAAACATTTTAACCAAAAGGCGACAGACTAAGAGACATTGTCCGTCGCTTTCTTAAAATATTTGACCAGATATTTTGACCAAGAAGCGACGGACATAAAGATGTTGTCCGTCGCTAATTTAAAAAACAATTAAACAATTAAAATTAATAAAAAGAGACGGACGGCGTGACTTTTTTTATAATAATAAATAATTATTTTAAATAAAAAGCGATGGACTGCGTCGCTATCTATATAAAATCATTAATTAGCAAAAATCCGCGAAAAAAAGCGATGGACTAAGCGATGCCGTCCGTCGCTTTTAGAAAAAAATATTATTTTTTTTTAATTTAAAAGCGACGGACTAAGAGACGTTGTCCGTCGCTTTTTAAAAATGTTTGACTAGATATTTTGACCAAAAAGAGACGGACTAAGAGATGCGGTCCGTCTCTTTTATTAAAAACTAATTAATAAAATAAAATATATTAAAACGACGGACAGTGTGGTTATTGTTTAATTTATAAATAATTATTTTTAATAAAAAGCGACGGACTAAGAGATGCAGTCCGTTGCTTTTTGTAAAATAATTTTAAAAATAATTATTTTAATTAAAAAGCGACGGATGGCATCTCTTAGTCCGTCGCTTTTCTGGAACGACATTGTCCGTCGCTTTTTCTTCCGTCGTTTTTAGCAGTTTTTTTAGTAGTGTGCAATGCTAAATCTATTTTTGAATATTAATTACCTAATAAACTTTAATTAGGTTTGTATTTTCCAAAGATGTAACGACTTGATTCCGTCGTTAGGGAAAAGCCAATGGAGAAAGAATTGGGGTCAGAAAATTTTTTGGTAGTAACTTGATATTTCCTAGCCTAATCCAGATTTGGATGAAATCGGAGTCAGTAAAGTCTAGGAAAATCTGGTAGCAATTGGGTGATCTAACTATATTTTGATCACATGACTAGATAGCTAAGACGTTAAGGAACCCGTACGACTTTACGGAATTGAATTCGGGTGAGTAGAACTTCTGAAACTCATCTTAGCGTGAAAGGGTATTTTCTGAGTGTCGTTGGTTGAAGGTGTGTTGTGAAATGGGGTCTTGGAATGATTATTTTTGCTCACTGTTCCGTTCAAGCCGCTTTGGCGAGGATTTCTGCCGCCAGGGAGGGGCCGCTGTAGCGGGATGGTTCCCGCCGTAGCGGGACAGACGCGACTTAAAGTCAGAAATAAACCCCAAAATCATATTATTCTGCAATTTTCGAACTTGAGAGCAAAAGGAACGACCCCACGTGAGTTCTTGACCGTTTTCACCATTCTTGAGGCTAAAGATAAGGTTTTCACTCCCCGAATCCGTATTTTGATCCATAAAACGTAATTTCTTGCGTAATTATCATTGGGGAAAGGTTTTGATCTGAAGTTAATGGTGGAAGAAAAAGCCCTAATTTGGGTATTGGGATCTTGGGTTGGCCTAGGGTTGATAATGTTGATTATAATCTGGGTAATTAGGCCTTGTTTATTGATTCTTGAGTTAATTGTATGTTTTAGACCACGAACAAGCGGGAAGAATCCAGAAAGGGAAGATTCAAGTGCCTTAGGGTATTCAAGCTTGGATTCGAGGTAGGTGATGGTTGTGATTTCATATTGGTGTAATATATTTTTGTAATTGCTCATTATAATGCATGTATGTATGCGAATGCTACATTATTGATAACCCTAATCGTAAATGAGGATAATTGAATAATTGTATGTCATAAATCACCTCTTGGTGTATGATTGTGCGAATATACATTGTGATTGTGATTATGGTTTGTTGAATAGATCGGTTGCCACGTTTCGGCATAAACATGGATCGATTGCCATGTTCCGGCATAAATATGGGATAGGTTGCCACGTTTCGGCATAAATATGGGATCAGTTGCTATGTTTCGGCATAAACATTGGATTGGTACCACATTCCGGTATGCTAATAGCTTGGGTGTGGGTTCCATGAGAGGACCATTGAATTAGGTTCCATGAGAGGACCATTGAATTGTGTTGTGTATCTACTTGTGATGATTACGTTGATATCTAATGATGATTGATATTGGAAGACTGTATGTTGCTCTAAATTGATAACCAATGTGTATTATTGAGAACATGTGATGCTACACTGATCCTGAAAAGATGACTAATATTGTATATGTTCGGTATATGCCTGTTTTATAATGTTGTGGTTGCTTGCATGTGTTTCACTTATTGGGATAACCGCGTGATCCTACCAGTACACTGTGGTTGTGTACTAATACTGCACTTGCATGTTCTTTGTTGAGTACAGGGCATTTTCAGGCGGCTATTGATAGACCTCAGCTAAGTGACTATTGAGCGTGATCGGATTCAAGGGTGAGGCAGTTCTTTCAGGTTGCCATGGATCTTTCTTGTTTAAGTCCATTCTTTTCGGATCCAGACTATTTGTTTAAGGTCTTGTTTAGGTTCGAGGTTGTACCCTTGTTCTTAGACTTGTCGTTAGTAGATTTTTGGTACAATGGCTTTCAGGTTCTAAGGGTTAAGACTTCCGCATTAGTTTGGTTAAGTTATTTGTTTAAACCTTTGGAGTTTATGGGAACTCTATATAATTTTTGCATTTAAACCTGGTTCCGTATCTTTAAATGCCTTAGTTTTCTTAAAATTTGTTTGTTTAGGTTATAGTAATGGTTCTCCCACTGAAGGATTTGTGTGGGTACCAATCATGACGGTCTGAGTCGTGACAAAAGAGAAACTTTTTACTATATTTTTTTCAAAAAGAGCCAAATGGTCATTCTTTTTTCCTTGTTAAGTTATTTACGCAATGATTTTATTAAATAATCTTTTAAAAATTTCTCTATACGAATTTTCTTGTTGTTTTTAAAACCTTTTTAACAACATAAAACTTATAGAAATAAGGCTCCATGCTCCCACAAATACTATAACTATTTATAGATAATTATTATTTACTTATGTTTTTGTAAATTATTAATACTCTTCTGAGAAATAATGAATTTTGTCATTTAATCCGACTATGACGGGGGAAACCGGATTAAGAAGACTAATCTAATTTCACTATTACATCAAATGATTTATTGTGGAAAATTATCAATGCGCCAAATTTTATTCGCCAAATTTTATTTTATTTTTAAATGTAGCCGCAAAACGCAGATTTAGTGCGCCTTACATGGCGCAGCCGCCATGTGCCTTGCAAGGCTCTGACGGCCGGCGCATTGAAACTTGTGCTTTGCAGCAGCCATCCTAATTTAGATGACATTAATTTTATTGTTAGAAAATTGCTTTTTTGGTTTTAAAATTAATTTTGTTGCCCTTTTAGAATTTTTGACAAATTTTTTACCCTTTCGACTCCGAACTCCAATTCTTACTGAGGGGTGTTTTGAGGGGTAAAGGCAATAATTTTCTTTGAATATTTCACTTATTTTTTATCAGTGTCATATCTTTATTTTTCCTTTTTTGCAATTTGCCCTTATGTATAATTCAAGAAAAGAGTAGTTTCAGTTTTTCATTATCTTTTCGTTTTTTTAAATAAGAAAACAAACGTTAGATTGAGTTATAAGATGAAATATAAAATATTATTGTTGCATCTTATAAATTTATAACCATAAAAAACGACGACTGGGATCCAACATATTAGGTCTCTCTTTATGACTTTTTATAATTTACTCCAACGCGGTAGGTGTCCATTTAATTGGTTTCTTTTTGATGAAGAGGCAATGGTCTCAAGTGATTTCTTATATGGCTCTTCATCTATCTAAGATTTCTATATAACAATTATTTTTTATAATATTATCTTATTATATCAATTAAGTTTATTTTAAAATTGATTTTACGTATGACATAATAAAAAATATTTAAATAAACAACATCGTTATAGACTACAAAAGCAAATGAATCTATATATTTTCTATATATAATAAGCCACAATGCAACTATCATTGTAACTATCTTGTTAGCTTTCAACCAAAAGCTAACAAGATTTTTAGTTACATATTTACTATTTAGTTAAATAATAAATATGTCTTGTTAGCTTTCAACCAAAAGCTAACAAGATTTTTAGTTACATATTTATTATTTAGTTAAATAATAAATATGTCATTGTATGATTTTAGTTATATATTTATTATTTAACTTTTATTATTTAGTTAAATAATAAATATGTCATTGTATGAGCTATTTATTACTCATTCCTTTTGAATTTGTTAAATTTTGATCTGACACATAGTTTACGAAAGTAAATTAGATTTTGAGAAAAAACATTAAGTGATACTTGAAGTTGTCCCAGATTTTCAAAAAGACACATTAACTTTGCGTGCGTCCTATTACCCCACAAAACATTCAAAATCACAATAAATACACATTTTTTACACAATATTTCCACTTTGGACAAAAATATCCTTTGAATGTGCAATTTCTTAAAAACAAAAAGTCGGACCCATTATTGATGTATTGAAGGATGCTTTGGTAATTTCCTATGATGAATTCGTTTTGTTTGTTTCTTTTAAATTTATTTTACTATACTAAATAATTCTATAAAATATTATGAATCACGATAATTAATTGCTTAAATATTTAAAAGATATAAAAATATAATCTGATTGACTCTTC
The DNA here is from genome assembly GCA_036250505.1 of Solanum acaule. Classification (NCBI taxonomy): domain Eukaryota; kingdom Viridiplantae; phylum Streptophyta; class Magnoliopsida; order Solanales; family Solanaceae; genus Solanum; species Solanum acaule. Next base: position 6,376 of record JAJOOR010016960.1, read on the forward strand.
AAATTTTACCGGTGATACATAAATTGGGACAAATGAAATAATATATATTATTTGAAAATTTCTTAGAAAGTACTATAAATTACAGTAATTAATAGCTAGAAATATTTCACAGACCAAAAAAATTGATTGAATCTCAAAATTTTTTTAGTACTACATAAATTGAGAAAGAAGAAATGACTTCTATTATTTGAAAACGGCGTAAAAGTATTACAAATCATACAATAAGAATTAACAATTTAAAATTTTAAAAGACTTTAATGTTTTATACTTATTATATTTCCACTTTGGACAAAAATATCCTACCAATATGCATATTTTTTTAAACAAAAAGTGGGACCCATTATTGATGTATTCAAGGATGCTTTGGTAATTTTCCTATGATGAATTCTTTTTGTTTGTTGTTTATTTTAAAAAAAATAATTGTATAAAATATTATAAATCACAATAATTATTTACTTAAATATTCAAAAGATATAAAAATATGTAAAAGATCTAATTAACTCTTCAAATTTTATCGGTGACACATAAATTTGACAAATAAAATAATATATATTATTTAAAAATTACTTAGAAAGTACAATTTACAGTAATTAACAATAAAATATTTTAAAGACAAAAAAAATTGATTGAATCTCCAAATTTTATTAGTACCACATAAATTGAGAAAGAAGAAATAACCTTTATTATTTCAAAATTGCGTAAAAGATATTACAAATCATACAACAATAATTACCAATTTAGAATGTTAAAAGACATAAAAAAATTTTTACCATAGTTAACAATAATTAAAAATTTAAACTATTTTAAATTAATATTAAAGTTTGATTAACTCTTTAATTTTGTCTTTGTCACATAAATAAAAACAAAAAATGATACATATTGGGCCTGTGCTAGCACGGGCTCCGATGTCTAGTATATATATAAAGCTGAATATAGAGAAGGTGATGTGGCACCTCTCTAACGCCAGCATTCCTATTTATTTTTTCACATTTTTTTCATTTTTTTAATCCATAATATTGTACTAATTAAATAGTTTAAGAAAAAACTAACAAAAGAAATGTTTACTAACGGTAATGTTAATGCCTAACAGTTATGTTATTAAAGCCTTTAACAAAAAAAAAAGGAAAAATTACAGAATCCACCTTTTAGTTTACTTATTACCATTATCCCCTATAAGTTTTACAAATTTCCAAAATCCCTCATTTTCGCACATCAAATTAGTTTGTCTCGCGCATCAGATTAATGTATCAGCGTCTATATTATTGTATCTCGCGCATCAGATTAGTGTATCATGTATAAAATGTACATCAGATTAGTGTATCATGTATAAAATGTAATGTATCTTACTTAACGATTAATGTATCTCGCGCATCAGATTAATGTATCAGCGCTTATATTATTGTATCCGTTTGAGAGATTTTTGTAGTTATAAACTTTTAAGGGATAAATTATAATTTTACCTTAAAAGTATGTGATTTTTGTAATTTGCCCAAAAAAAAAAACAGTAAGCCCACATAATAATAATTTCCAATAAAGCCCAAGTAATTGCTTCACCCACGTAGCCAGACCTTTGGCTTTTCAATTTCTCCAGTTTTAATGTGCATTACCACGTCAAAATTAGGATATAAAAAGACAAAAGCTTTACCTCACCACAACAATTCTTACTGCTATTTAGTGTGGATTATATTAAGTTGGCTTATTTGTATGTGTCATCTTCCTAGCATATCCAAATATATTCATTTCTATACTGACAAAATTTGTCTATGAATAGATTACACTTTTGAATCCCATGTATGAGTGCTTTTTACTTGACATTTGCTAAATTTTTCAGATTATGACATCTACATCAAGAAGCGTGTGGTGTTGAATATAATTTTTAAAAGGTCATTATATTTAACCTTTAAATTGAAAAAATAATAATTTTGCTTCTATTTATTTTATTGTGCTCTTTTTTTTTTATTAGATCATTTGGAATTTGAAAACTGCTTATGATATTCAATTATTTAAAAGTAGAGACACAATCTAACTTATATTTCTTTGTTTGATGTAGATGGATTTAGCTTTTTACTCCAACTACTATCTTCTATTAGTAAAGTAATGGAATTTGAACTTTCCTAAAAGGAGTTGAAGTTCTAATTTTAATTGATGGAAGCGTAAGTGGACTTATGGTGTAAAAACAAAAATATTGATTTTGAGAAAATCTTAAATTTGTATTGTGTTACTAATTAAGAAATCAAAAAAACTTTTTTTTTTTATGTATGTACTAGCTATTTACCCAATTGCTTTTCTTATTAATCTTATAACCTTTTGAAATAATTAATGTGTATAATATTTATACCTCTTCATATTCTATAATATATTTTATGCGCTATTTTAATATTTTGTTTTATTTTCTTATGTTGAAACTATATAATATTATCTTTTAATTACTTATCTTTATTATTAAGAAGTTGCAAAAAAAGAGGTAAGAACATATATTTGACAATTTTTTAAAGAAAAGGAACGGGTAGAAGAAAAAAGTGAAAAAGGGTGAGGAAAAAATAAAGACAAAAAGTATTTCAAAAATGTACATGTAATTAGATTTATTAAAGATATACAAAGAAACATCATAATTTTTGGAAATATATACAGAAAGAATTAATTTTTTCTTGAATTGTTATTTTTTTTCTTTACTTTTTTTTAAACAAAAATAAAAGTATACGAAAATCAAGTACTTTAAAAGATTTAAAACTCCTAAGTGATGAAAATTTATATAGGAATGTATGACCCTAAATTAAATGTGAATAATTAAAACTTGAAATATTTGAATTTGAAAATTAAAAAGAATTTTGAAAATTAAATGTACTTTATCCATAAGTTATTTAGGTTGAGAATTTTATTTTTTTCGATGATAATTATAATTATTTGAAATTATTAGAATCATGAATGTTTTATGGAAATATAGGACCTTCTTTTAATGAATTTTAATTAGTTGTCGATACTGAAATTTTGTATATGATTATTACGGGTTATCAAAATAAGGTTATTCACTATTTCTTTATGCTTATGAATTTTGATTAATAAATTGTGAATACTTTATATATGTTATAAAGTATTTGTATTATAGTGAATGTCTATTATGTGGAGTCCTTTTAGGATAAGGTTAGGAATCCTATTGGGGGATCAAGTTAGATTTTCCCTATAAATAGGGGTGTTCTTCAATGTAATATCAACCCTCAAAAGAAATAATAAGTCTTCTCTTCTCTCTACTTTCTTCTTCTTATTCTATAGTTTCATAACAATATATTCCATTTAGTTTTTTTTTACTTATTTTAAATAATAATAAATTTCTTTCATAAATGACATTGTGTTTGAATTGATGTTAATTAGGAGAGAGCATAATGCTTTATTAAAAGCTTTGGTATGCTAATTTCAATTTTTAACTTTTAAAAAAAATAATATTACACCATTATTATATCATTTTAAAAAAATTGATTTCTCTTGGTGTCAATTTATTGTTAAGATTTTTTTTCCTTAATTATTTTGTTTAGCAGGGAACAAGTCTCGACTCTAAGTAATATAACATACCGCGCGAAGCACGGTTCAGTTTACTAGTGTTAATAATAATTTTTAATCAAAATTTGAAAGATTCCATGGTCCTAAGGTGGAGGTTAAGTTCAACTACAAGATGGGGAAGAGTCTGCTATAAAATAAATTGAATAAACATAGAAGTTCGTAAGCCTATCTTTCAAGCAAGTTCGACTAGTTTAGGCGCCACTTTTCGGAATTCTAAAAGCGGATGATTCTAAGTCCAGAATCCTATTTTGATTATAGAGTGTGGGTAGACAACAATTATTGATTAGAAAACAGGTGGATCAATAGGATTTGCTCGTGCCTTCTCTTTCTAGATGAATTCTATCATCCATGGTGAAAAAATTGTATAATAAAAAATGCTTACTTATTAGAGTGATGGATCTTCTCGATTTCGGAGCGAAAAGACTTGGTTGAAGACAAAATTCAATGTAATTTACAATTTTAAGAAAAATAAAAAAACAGGATGAAAGTTTTGCTTACTTATTTATCTATCTAAGTAAAAGAATGGGAATTGATGTTTATAGTTAGTCGAAAAAGTGATAAGAAGGTCTAATCTTGCTACTTTAATCATATGCTTAACAAATACAAGTTGATCAATTCGTCCTTTAGAAATAGGCTAAGAAAGTCATTGATTCGACCAACAATAGTAAACCTACCTACTCACAATTATTGATAAACCAAAATACTAATATTTTGTCTTTTTGATATAGATTTGGTTAAAAACAGAAAGTTTAAAAGTGAAAAGTATGTTTATGGTCCCTCATTTACTTGTGAATTTATTCAGATATAATGTACTACTAACCATAAAAATGAAAATATTCACGTATTATGTTTTCTTTATTATTATTAATTATTGTTACTCAATATTTTGCACATATTATTTTTACAAAAATAGTTTACATATTATTAGATAACTTTAATTTACATAAAAGGATCAATATACACATTTTAATTGTTCTCTCAGATTTTTTTTTATCTGTGGTTTAAAGTTTACCACATCCTTTAAATAAACGGCAAAGGGTGAAATATACCCTTGTACTATAGGAAATAGTTCAAATATACCATTCGTTATACTTTCGGTTCAAATTTATCATTACCGTTATACTTTGTCACATATATACCCCTAAATTTAATGGAGAGACACATGTCAACTTAGAAATCAAATAATCCACCCCCAATTTTAAATACCCAATTCTTTTAAAACCCACCCATTTAACCCATTCCCTCCGCTGACCCGGTTTGAACCAAACCCATTTTCATATCAAAATCAGTAATGATGCATTAGTCCAAAAGAAGTCTCATCTGTTAAAGTGGATGATAATGAAGTAATGAAACATTATCCAGAAGTGCAAGAGGAGTTCCTTGAGAATAGTACTAGACTCGAAAAACTTTTCAAAATCAAAATAGTCTTCCTCCATAGAAGAACTGTCATCACAGTGCAGACATGCCTTTGCCAGGAGAGGGACATTTGTTGGAGAGATAGAACTTACTGCATGGGTGAAATTAAAGGATCTCAACTTGGGGCATCAATTTCTACTACATTTGAAACTTTTGAAATTTCCAACACCAACTTCTCATGGTAAAGAGATATTAAAGTTATGAGCAATTCAAAGAGATTGTGACATTAAATAGTTCCGGATGATTAATCTTATCAAATCCTTGAAAGTCCAAGGGAGGATGTATTAAGCAATTATGATTTATGAAGAATGTCGATTTTGTGAAGGTTTTAAAAGAGAAGATGACTACGAAAATTGGTTTGGTTCAAATCGGGTTAGCGAAGAAATTGGTAACTCACATATATATATATATATATATAACAAACATAAATATCATATTTGTATGTTATATCTATAGTTTGCATAATTGCGCTCCATGCTTTCAATTTGTATAATTCACTAGATACATCCAATTTTATACAATGTTCAGTTTTGTATAAATTCATTTATACATTGTAATTTGTCTAATAAGATCTGTATTTGTATAATTATAAGTGTATAGGACGAAAATATATGTATTTGTATTTGTATATACATTTTTTTCTCGCTTTTACAAACACAAACGCATTTTATACATTTGTATACCGAATGGGTAATTGTATACCGAAAATGACTAATTGTATACCGAACCAGATGGAAAAAAAATGGGATGTTTGTTGCGAATTACAAATAAAATAAACTATGGCTATAACATTTATATTTGAATTAATAATTTGCCATTTCATACTATTTGCTCTAGGTTAAATGGATGGATTTTAAAAGAATTGGGTATTTAAAATTGGGGGTGGGTTATTTGATTCCTAAGTTGACATGTGTCCCTCTGTTAAAATTAGGGGTATATATATTTGAACTGAAAGTATAACGAAGGGTATATTTGAATTATTTCCTATAGTACAGGGGTATATTTGACCCTTTGTCGTTTAATAAATATACGAGTATATTTTTTTAACCAAAGGTTATATTTTGGTTAACCAAAAAAGATACTCCTTCTGTCCTAATTACTTGTCAATTTTTGAATTGACACACTTATTAAGAAAACAATGATTGACATTGTCAGTTTACCATTTTACCCTTATTAATTATGAAATAGATGAATTGAAAATTAAAAGTTTTCAAGAAACTCTACCTTTTTCAAAGTACTGAGGGTATAATATGTAAAAATAAAATTGTCCTTTCGGCCAAATCCTGATTTCGTTTTGCTTCTCCCGATCGTCGAGCCTGATCGACTTAATTTGTCAAAATGGACAAGTAAAAAGAAAAATTTGACAAATAATTAGGGAGAGAGAGATATATTTTGGTTAAATAACCTCTTTTATAATATTTTCATTACTTGATCAATTAGTTACAATACGCTTTCTTGGAGTTCAGTAGGAACAATTAATACTTCTTAAAATTTTGAAGTGACAAATATAAGGGACCAGAGGAAGTAATTAATTGAATATTACGTGCATGAAGTAATTATGGACATAATAGTTAAATAAATACTTAAATTTAACTTTAACCGATAAATAATCCTATTTGAAAATACACGTCTAAATGTCTCAACTTTGTCTTACTTGATAACTAAACATTCAAAGTCGCGAACACTATGATTACGTGACATGTAAATTTTAAACAGAATATCTTAAATGTACATACTAAAAAGTTAAAATATTACATGAATCAATAATGAATTGGGACCATCGGACAAAAAATGTAATGAAAGAATCGAAGAATAAAATAAATCGAGTCTTACCATAGTATAAATTTATTTAAAAATTTTTGCCACCAAGATAGAAAACATGAAACTATATGATATATATATATATATTCTACTATATAATAAAAGGGAGTGTAGGCCCAACTATAATATATAATATTCAAGATTGAGACTTTTCCCAATCTTGAATATTATATATTATACTTGTGGGACTTTTAAAAGGGAGTTTATGCCCAAGTATAATATATAATATTCAAGATTGAGACTTTCTTGAATATTATATATTATAT
>JAJOOR010016961.1:0-14316 GCA_036250505.1 Solanum acaule
TAAAAATTATACCAAGCTATTTTTTTTTAAGAATTTTCAATGTTACACATTTGAAAATTTTAAAAGATTAAAGCAAAAAAATAAAAGAAAAATTTATTGAAACGCCATAAGTGCTACCGATAACTACTTGGAGGGGTGTTAGTAACAAAAATAAGATAGATATAAGATTTAAATTTCTATATTTGCTTAAAGAGGTGCACCCAATCTTCATCGTATTATTATATGTTATTTTTAACGTGGGTTCACACCTCTATATTTAAAAAAAATTAAAAAATATAACACTACTATATATAATCTAGAGAGGGGAGCATGGGTTCACGTGAACCCACGGAACCCCCTCTAGATACGCCTTTGATCCATTTCGATTAGTTTTTCTTCTTTTCCATTGCAAACTTAAATAATGGTGATTCATGATTTATACTTTGATCAACTATTTGAATATCTCATGGATTTAGTGCTTATTAGGGATATTTTGGTGTTAAATATCAGACTGGAACAGTTACGCACCTTATTAAAAAAAATTTACTCGAACCATCACATACCTTTTTAAATAAATTATTCAGACTGCAATGGTCCTCACTTGGTACAAAGACATAGCTAGAAGTTTTGACCTGTAAGCTTTAAGTTGAGAGCTAAAATGAAGAACATCTAATGAGACTTCAGCTTGAGGATAATGTGTTACTCTTCCTCCTAGTCTTTATAAGCAGCTTCTTTAGTTTTACATATAAATCATAAAAATTCTTTAACGTGAAAATCTTGCATTAAAAATCTACTTCCACAGTTTTGCTTTTGTCATCATGGAATCAATCAGTTTATCATTCTTTAGATTCAGTATCATATGGCATAGCATTTGGCTGCTAATATTTGTTAGCAACTTAGAAGTCAATCTCAGTCACTGTAAATCTCATCGACACATTACATCCTCTCCATTTTGACTGAGTTCACTGTCCTGACTCCCATTGCCATATTAGATTGACTTCCTAGATATAAGCCGAATCTTCGGATAGAAGAAAATGTTTCCTTGTAATCACCCTAATAGTGATTTTTTAATATAAGCAGTTCAACCCTTCTAGTGCACTTGCCTATTTTCTTCCAATATTAAAGTGATATTCGTATCTCAAATATATGGGATGAATTTGCCCCTAATATACAAGATAAAATTATTGAAGGATATGGAAAGATGAGGGAGAGCTAATAAGAGTCTGTTCAGCTAGTTCCTTTTCTCTCTCCTTTTTTTTTTTTGGTCTAATCATTTTGTCACACTTCCCAGAAATACCAAATGAACTTCAATTTCCTCCTGATCCACGTAAGGTTAGCAAAGATTTTGAAAATTTCACCATAATAATAAGTGTTTCTAATTTGGCATTAAACCTACATATTGTGCATTTTATATGATCTTTTCTCTAACTTCAATTGCTACTAGGGTAAATCAGTGCAGAATGAAGATGGGAAAAGTCCTTACTGGTGTAGGTGACAAGGTAGGGTCGCTTTTTACTATTAAGAATTATAAGAGTTAAAATACTTTCCTGGTTTTTTTCCTTTAGCTGGAAAGTGCAAAATCTTATAACATTACCTACTAGGAAAATCATGTATGTTATCCATTTTCTCCCAGTAAGTTCTATGAGATAACTTTTGAACCTTTCTCAATGATCAGAACTTGTTTACGTGGGAAGCATAATGATGATGCCATGCTTCTGGTTTGATTGACCAAAATGCTTAATTATGATAAGTTCTGCACTCATACTTATACATGAGATTTACTGTAATAATACATGCGAAAGTATGATTTCATTAGAACTGCCTCTCTTCATTTCATCAATCCTCCTCCAAATATGTCCTCCATGATTTCTCCTTTTCCTTTTAAGATACTTAAATTCTGCAGTTGAAATTAATCTGAATTTCTGGTAAAAGAAACCGGTATCATGCATAATGCTTATTTCATCTGCATTTGTTAGATTCCCCATATTTGTTATGTTTGGTTGGCATAGTCCCATAGATTTTCTTTGGGCTTTTGTTGTCTATCAATCATCATGGCAAGAAAGCTTTATGATAAATCCAGTGCACAATGTGTGGCTGAGCAGCCTGGGAGCTCTGCGGGTGCTAGGTGGAGACATTCTTGTGCCTAATAAGTGAAGATGGCTGTTGTCTGTTGGTTTTGTAGAATAAATTTGGATAAAGTGTAACAGTTATACATCCTTGATCATCTTTCCTTTGTAATTCTCTGAAAGATGTAGTAGGTATTTCTCTTTCTCGGTTTATTATGAATTGGATATCTTTGACAAGTGTCATTGTTTCTCTGAAGTACTACCACATCAATCGCTAACGTGTATCATGTTATTCATTACTTGTATATTTTCTCCCGGAAAATATTGATATTCATGAGCATGACTAGTCTTTTGCCATTGGCCACATGTCTCTGCATGCCTTGTTTACAGCAAAAAGGACACGGTTTTAAAGTTACATTTTACACTTCTTTGATCCAGGTCATACGTCTCTGGTCGGCAGAAAGCTGCAAATGTTTGGATGAATATTTCCTTGTCGATAAAGCCCCCTTAATTGATTTTGATTTTGACGAGGGCAAGGTGAGTTCAATATACTTTACATTTTATTGTATCTTGTATGGTAAGATTAGTTATATTAATTAAACTTTGATCATGTATTACTAATTTTATATACCTTATTTAATTTATTGTAAAGTTGTGCACTTCTTCACTTTAAAGAACTGTTAGCTTCACTGCATGCTTTTTGTTTCAAACCCTATGGATCTCGTCGCTTTTTTTTTCTCTAAGCTTTTCGCTCTTAAAGATACTCACAATAAGAGGATGAAGAGTGTGAAGGAGTCGAACAGTATGTCCTCATTAGACAACCACATGAGATGTAAGACTAAGAAGTGCGAGCTAATACTGTGAGGTCAATTAACACTATCACTGGAAACAATCATTTTACCACTGCAATGCCGAGGAAGGGAGGAACTATTATTTTCAAACTAAAATTGTATGCATTTGGTTTGGTATCCTCTAGCAGTTTTCTCAATCAAAATTATTGAGCAACAACTGGACACACTGCACATTTTCATGAAGTTTTACCTTTATTGGCCCCAAAGCCATAAAGTTTCAAAAGAAAGAGCTCATTTATCTTCAGGGGTGATACAGGTTTGTCCTGGTTGAAGTTTCCTCTTTTGCACAATAAAGTACATAAACAAGTGGGCATTAAACTCATTGCTACATTTTAACTAGGACATTATAGGCAGCAGTTTAGATTAAGACCGTCTTTCTCTGTAAGTTGTAACACATTTGAACGGGAGCTACACTTTTGTTGTAGTATACCTGTGGATATATAGACTAAAGTTACCAGTTTCAAACCAAAAAAAAACTCATTGCTGCATTTGCTCATTTTACACCAATGACAGGATGAAGTATCTTTTGGCCTCATTAATCAGGTCTAACATACACTTTCTGTATATGATATTGGAAATGTTTTTGTACAGGTTGTTGGTTTAGTTGGCACCCGTATATGCATCTGGAATCGTACAGAGGCAAGAAATGTATTTTCCTCACGTGAGAACTTATTTACTAAGGCCCTCTGTATGCGGTGTGTAACCTCTTTGTTATTCATCTTTTTTTCTTTCGTAAAAGTTCCATCAGCAATGAGGGAAGAGGCAATTTCAATGTCGTAATCACGTCCTTTAATAATTGACTTACAGTATCTTTTTGATAAGTTAATCGGCTTACAGTATCTTAACTGTTCTAGTTTTGGCTAAGATCTCTATGTCGTCCATATGAAGAAGAATCAAACATTTGTTAAATGAAGAAAGTAGTTTAAACTTTTTTTGGGACTTCATTTGATTAAATGGTGCTAAAGGGACACCACCTCAGACCCCCTTGATATTGAGATAAGGCTTGTGAGAAGACCAGTAAGCATGTGTAAAGTTTTGAATTACTTGATGCTCTCTGTTTTGTTAACTGTCATAGCTCCATGTTTGAAAATCTGTGCTTCTTATGTGGTTTATCTTAGAGCTTACGATGCTTCTTTTGTGGTTTGCTGATGGTAATTCCATTGCTTCTTTCCAGTTATGTAGATCCTGAAGCTGTGATTGGATGTGAGGATGGAAAGGTTCGTGTATTTGACCTATACAGCAGAAAGTGTACCCAAATAATAAAGTATGATTCTGTTTCACGACTTACTTTGCATGCTTTGTGCACTAGTTGAGAAAAGGTTCAAATGATTTTCTCCTGGATCATTGCCTCTCTTGCACAATCGTGCACATAGACAATAAGCTGTTTTTAATCAGTGCTCTTTTGCTCACGTGCACATAGACAATAAGCTGTTTTGTGACGATAATCTAAATCATAATTGCTTTAATAGCTATCACAGAATTTATGCTTCTCTCTGCTAATCCCTCTGCCAGCACACACACACACCCCTCCCTCCCCCAAACCACACAAAAAAACGAATCCTCTTTTTTCGCTCTCCGAACCACTCTAAGGGTATTAATGGCCAGTGCCAACAAATTGTGATTTCTTCCTCTCTCCCTAACAGACATGCAGAATTGGTGCCTTCTCCTTCCTCCTGTCCAACCATATCTTTTGCAGTGTTTTTTCCTTTCTTCAACCTTCTTTTGATCCTAAAATAATATTCAAGACTAATACGTAACTAACTTGTTTAGCTCTATTTCTTGCAGGATGCATCAGGGGTCTGTTTCTTGCTTAGCTTTTTCTGATGACCAATTGCTAGTTAGTGGTTCCTCCCTCGGCACCCTTTCACTATCAGATCTTTCTTCTGATCAGCGAGTTGTTCTACTGGGATCAACCTACTCTGCAGGTTTGTTAAATATATTTTGTCAGATCCACAATACACTCATAACTTATAGAACAATGCCTCTACATCCCTTGCCACTGATTTCTCTTTCCTGAATACCCATGAACACATAATTGGCTTCCTCAAGTCATTATCCTTGGACAGATCCCCATAATTTGAGTGACAAGCTTCTGCACCCAAGGTTGTGGCCTAGTAGTCAATGAAGTGGATTAAGAACCATGAGGTCACAGGTCACATCCCAGCAAAGACAAACACATCTGGTAATTTCTTTCCATTTGTCTAAGCCTTAGTGTACAGTACCTGTGCTGGTGAGTGGTGAGACATAACAGGTACTCCGTGAAATTAGTCGAGGTGCACGCAAGCTAACCCGGACACCATGGATAATAATAACAGCAACAACAACAACAACAACAAGCTATGGCATTTTACCCTGGACAGATCCCCATAATTTAAATAACACCCAAGGGTGTGGCCTAGTGGTCAATGAGGTGGGTTGAGAACCATGATGTTTAACACAGTCAAAAACACTAGGTGATTTCTTCCCATCCTAACTTTTGTGAATAGAGTTACATGGTATTTGTTGTTTGAGGGAGGTGGCAGATATACCGTATAATTAGTTGAGATGTGTAGCCGTAGATTTTCATACTGAGCCTGCTATACAGATTTCTTCTCATAAGAAGTGTTGTCTTTACTTCTAGTTCAAAGGGTATCCTCCGCATTTATCTAGTCTCCTTTTTAGCTTTGCTGGAAGAGAGAAGAGAAATGTAACATAACTAGGGGGCTGTCTAGGGAACATATGGTTACTTTATGCTGCATTTGGCACTTTTAGTTTTTTCTAAATGTTTTTTTTTGGGGGAAATCTGACAGTATTATGTTAATGACACAGCATGAGAACCCTAGAATCTATATTTTATACTTTTGTAGAAAGTCTTCTTTATTTTTTTTAGTTGTAGAAAGTATTTTCTGGTTTAGGTTATTCAAACTGATGTCTAATCAGTAACTAGTGAAGGCTTCCTAACGTCAATCTGTGCTAGGAAGTGCACAAATGCTTTTACATGCTTTACTAAGTAGATTATCTTGGATGTATTTCTTTTAGAATCTTGATTCTCTTTGTAATCGGAATTCTGATTTATTTTTCTTTCTATGCTTCTCAAATCTCCTGCCACAGGGATCAAGACTTTATGTTCCACCTCTAGCTAAATTAAATTATTTTTCATCTTTCTTTTAGAATGTTGATTTTCTTTGTTATCTGATTTCTTGTTTGTTTTCTTTTTCTGTTTTTGAATCTCTTCTGACAGGGGTCAAGACTTTGTGTTTCAACCCTAACTCCTATATGGTATTTGCTGGATCAACTGCTGGAAATGTGTCTTGTTGGGACCTCAGGTTTGCAGAACTAACTAAAATGTGAACCAACATTCTTACATGTGTTTTTCTGCGGAACCCGGCCTTTCTGATCTTGTTCCATGCTTCTGTACAATAACTGTTGTTTTTAATCCTTAGACGGTAGCTTTATCAATCCCTTTATATGTTGTTGCAGTTAATTGTAAATTAGGGATGTCTCATATTCGTTAATCTTTCTAGTCTGCTTATGAGTATGACAAGTTGCTCTATCTTTTTTTTTTGATGACTGTGGTGTCCGGGTCAGCTTTTGCGCACATCGACTAATTTCACATCCCACCAGCAAAAAGTTGCTCAATCTCTTCGTATAAGATTCCCCCAGAGTTCATCCTTCACTATTTAAAATTTTAAATATAGTTTCTGTGAGATTTGACTTATTGTAAATGCCATTTTAGCAACAAGTACAAGAACTTCAGAGATATAGGATATTGGGGGCAATTGCTAATTAGTTAAAGAAGCAAAGAGGGAAAGAAGAAAAAAAGTGGAGAGAGAAGAATGGAAAGAAAGAAAGGGAAAGAAGAAAAAAGGAGCTTTACTATTTCTCTCTGGCTGATTGTGGTCTAAAAATGGAATGGAATAAAATGAATACTAGACGTGGATTTACATGTTGTTCTTAAGATCAAGTTTAAAGTTGATAATGATCTCTTGAAATATTACTATTGATAATGGAGGGCTAAGTTGTTGAAACTTGAAAGGTTCCATCAATCATAAATTCATAATGTTAGCATTCCAAAAGATTGCAGTGAACTCGAGCAATCAGCATAGTGAAAGATAAAACAAATTGGCTTGAAGCTAAGGTTGCATGCTGCTTTGATTTTTTGTTCTGACGTATATGTTTCTTTGAAATATAAAGTACTTTTAGGAATGGAAAGATGACTGGGATACAGAATTGTTTCAAGGGTATCGATATTGACTAAAAAATTGGCTTCCCTTGAAAGTACAGAGAAGGGAAATTTTAATTAGTCTCTAACGTCAAGGCTGAAGGAGAGATAACTTTGGACCTTGTGAAGGTAACTAAAAAAATGTGAACCAATTATCTGTGTCAAATAATCTGATCCAGTGGGTAGAGTAGTTTCATTCTTGACTGATATTGCAGCGATGAACCAAAAATCTTTCATTCTGATGGCTGTTTCTTAGGTGAAGAATTTAGATGCATAAACTTCAAAAAGAAAAGCCTGTGAGGATTACTGTGAGATTTCTTTCGTCTTTCTCATCTTCAAATGTGAATGTGGACTCTTTTCGTCATACGCTTAGATGATGAATAGGATTTGCTTAGCTACAGCTTGCTGCTATCTGCTCTGAGTCATGAAATTGTTTTCCTATGTAGTTTAATATTTTTCTAGTTTCTGGTTATTTCAATCCTGAAAATGCTTGATACAGGAATATGACGAGAACTCTATGGGAAACAAGAGTTTCTCCAAATGTTATTTATTCTATGCATCACCTTATGAACGACACTTCAACATTGGTAGTTGGTGGAATCGACGGTGTGTTAAGAACTGTGGACCAGGTAACTGGTGAAGTAATTTCGAGATGCATAATGGATGATAGTACCACTGCGTTACATCGTTCAACAGAGAGATTTGGAACTGTGCAAATTGAGAGCCGGAAAGTGAAAAGGCTGTCTGAAGATGATCGAATTGATCTTATGCTAAGAACTTCCAAGCCACAAATCACATGTTTAGCTGTTGGGATGGAGAAAGTTGTTACTACTCATAATGATAAGTATATCAGAGTTTGGAAATTTAGGAAGTGAAAAGGATTCTCATACACTACCTGAGAATTCCTGGTATTTGTTGTTAGTTCTGTAGCACTTTAAATAGTGTTGTTTGAAGCCACATTAACATTATCGTGCTGTTTTTGGCATCTGATACCTCTCTCTTTTCCTGTGTGTATGTGCTTTACATGGACTTTTCTTTTTATTTAGATGTACCTGTTTCAAATAGATTTGACATGAGTATATGATTACTTCAAATAGTTCCTTTAATATTCTAGAAATTTGAGCATAAATGATAAGTCATACCCTATCCAGTACAATTAATGGAAGACCATTAGCATGGCAACTCAATCCAGGAGTTGTCGAATTAAATGGAGCTGAAGTTGTGACTCCAGTACTCGAAGTAATGGGAAAATTACTCATAATATTTAGCTACCGTTTCAAATGTAATTAAAAATATATTCAATTTGAAATCAAAATATCCTTCCTTAAATACGGGATAACTTTAGTGTTTGTTGCGATATTCAAAACTTTGACATGTGAAATTCCAACACAATTAGCCTTATTCTGAAAATACGTAAGAGGTTCAAATTTAAATGTTGAATATAGCGTTGAAACGCGGTCCAAATGGCTATTTGTCAAATTCTTCCCCCATTTGACTGGATTGGGCCATTCTATGAGGCCCAAATAAAAAGCCCAAATTAATGATTGCCTATCAATTTCTGACGACACAGCTCCCCTCTTGAAGATCAGTGCAAACCCTAATTATCGCGTGAGATTGAGATTGAAAAATGGTGTGCATACGAAAGGCGACGATAGATGATTTGCTTGCGATGCAAGCATGCAATTTGCTATGCCTTCCTGAGAATTACCAGATGAAGTATTACTTTTACCACATACTTTCGTGGCCTCAGCTTCTCTACGTTGCTGAAGATTACAATGGTAAGATTGTGGGGTATGTGTTAGCTAAAATGGAAGAGGAAACCACTGAGTGCCATGGACACATCACTTCCCTTGCCGTAGTCAGGACTCACCGGAAACTTGGTTTGGCTACTAAGCTCATGACCGCTGCTCAGAATGCTATGGAACAGGTATGTATTATTTTTTTTAAAACTTGATGACGTGCTTTAGCTCTGGATATTTCGTTTCCTAAAAGAAATATTGTTTCAACAAGTGATTAAATCTGGAAATTAGATTCATTTGTTCAATGAATGATAAGTTGATTTGATTTTATTTTGGATATTAGAATGGTAGGAAAGCGTTATGATAACTAAGTCAGTTTTGGAAATTAGACAGTTCTGTAAAAATTGATTTATGTGCCAGTTGTTAACTTGTTAGTCAGAATTGGCTGATTATATTTGGTGGTGAATGAAGTTTTTGGTGACAAGTGAAATGTCTGGACTTTTTTATTGTTTCGGTATCTGGGTTGCGCACCATCAGTGTCATCAGTATCATCGTTAGTTTACTCTTAAGAGTTTTGGCTTGAATAGAAATTATGATGAGAAAATTTCATCTAGGCAGAAGAGCAAAATTTCCTTGAAAGGATGATTCTGGATCATGAATGGATGCAAGTGAAAGAAGTAATCAAAATAACTACCCCGGAACACCTGTAGTTGTGTATCAATCAAGCCTGACAATTTTCTCATTGGCATGACAACTACTCCTGGTGTGGTTCTAGATAGATGTCACCAACCTCAGTATGAAAGCTAATGAAACTAGAGAGTTGAAAAAAGATTGTAAAGCATATATACATAATTTATTCAAGGACTTAAAAACCAATATAGGAAACCACAGGGAATACCTTCTATTCGGTTTTACTATACTATGCCTTGAGCAGGAATCCTCTTCTTTTTATGCTAAACACCCGAACTGTTTCCACTATTGTCATCGACCTTTCTCTTTTTTGATTTGATACCAGAACTCATTGTGTCCCTGTCGGCCACAACAATTATCAACTTCTCGTTACTCATGCTAGCCTTAACAACTTGCTTTGTCTACGAGCAGATCCTTTGAATGCTTTTCTGTTGGGGATGTTTAGCAGGAGAAACAGGGTCTCAAAATCCTCGTCATCATCAGCTATCTTCTCACATTGATTAGGTGAAGACATTTTTGCACATACCTGTTGAAAGACAAACTAAAAATAAGGACAAAACGGTCCAAATAACTCAAAACAAGTGTTCCCAAAATCAAAACCAACACTATACCCAAACAAAATCAGATGCTTTAATTTAGCAAGGAATATAGAAGAATCTAGAAATCAAAAGGTAACCAAAGTAGTATACCAAAATGAAAATAGCACAAGTCTCAAAACATAATCGCCAATGTAACACTGATAGAAAGAAACGAGAAGCTTACTTTGAATGAAAAATGGGAGCACTAAAATCAAACAATAACAGAGGAAGAAACTGGAGGAGAGTGTTGAGAATGAGAGAGAAGAAGCAATCGTTATAATGGAACCCTGTTAACGGGTGAGACAAAAATTTCAATTTATCTAGTGAATTAGTCCAGGCAGTTGACCCTGACACCACGGTTATAAAACTAGAAGTATAAACTTTGTGAAAATGTACTGTTTTTTAGAATTAAATTGTGAAGATTCTATGATGAAGCATATAACCTTAGCTGATGAGCAGGAGAGATCCCTCTTCTGAGGGAAACAAAAAGCTGAGGGAGATTGAGAGACCAAAGGGATAGTGGAAGAGAGATAAGTAATACCTGTAGCTCAAGGAAAGGATTGGCAGTTGCGCCAATCATCATGATAGCGTGTGCGATTGGATAAGAAAACCAAAAGTAAGCGAACTTGTTCTGCTTATCTAATATTCAAACCATAATTGAGGTTAAGCTTGTCTCATTAATGTACAGGCTTTGGTTTGTCAATATTTGAGCCTCATGCATTTACCCCAACCTCGGATAATGAGGATTGTGATGTGGTAAAACAAGGGTTTCAGTGCATACCTTTCATTGGTTTGACTTTTGAGATTATTAGTCTTGATAATTACAATCACAATTATGAATTAGGTCATTCGTCTTGAAGTTTGGTGTATCACTTACTTTTTTATGCCAGTAGGTAAAAAAAAAAATATGTCCTATGATCTTTGATTAATTGTAGGCTACCAATAACACATTGGAGGTGAGAAGCCCGTACGAACGCGAAAGTTTCAATCTAGTATAATATGTTAAAGGAAGAACATAGTAATGAGGAACATTCACTGAAAATTTGTGGATTATTCAAGAAAATTTGTGTTCCCTTCATATTGAGTCATTGAGCTTTTAGGTGTTTAATGCTGGATCTGTACCAGCAGTGGGAACAGTAGTTCTATAAAATCAATATTTTGGATCCCTCAATTTACTGTACCCCTTTTGGTAACTGTTATCACATTGTGCCACCAATTAGCTTCTCTTTACCAAGGAGCCCTGTCGACCCACCCTCTGGTGCAAACAAAAAGAAAATAGAATTTTTGAAAATGGAGTAGTGGAAGGTCATGCTTTGGTTTACCACTAATGTAGATCTTTTGGGAAGCACAAGTTTCCGGTAGTATGTGACTATAGTATCAACCTAATTAGGTACATATTACTGGATTTTTGACTCAGTGAGTTATGGTTATTGGCTATGTTGCTTGGACTCTCAAAAAATGTTGCCACAACCGTGTCGGATTCCCCAAAAATACACTATTTTTGGAGTATCCTACACGTACTCATCAATATTTTTGATGAGTTTTTGGAACTTTTACTCTGCTCCTATGTTCATTCTGTCACTGCTATTCCCTGTTGATTCAATAATGTGCTTAAAGTTGAAACAAAACAGTATATAATCTTATTTAGCTTGCAAATTGTTTGTCTTGACGCAATAATGTTCCTCAGTTGGAATGATTCTAACAATAAGATCCAATTTTTGCTTTTGGTAAAAGGTGTTTGGAGCAGAGTATGTGTCTCTGCATGTTAGGAAAAGCAACAGGGCTGCATTTAAGCTGTATACAGAGACATTAGGATATAAGATTCATGATATGGAAGCCAAGTACTATGCAGATGGGGAAGATGCTTATGATATGAGGAAGGAATTGAAGGGCAAGAAGCACCACCAGCATCATCACCACCACCACCACGGTGGTGGGTGTTGCTCTGGTGAGGTGAAGGTAGGACCAAAGGAAGGAGCAGCATAATTATGGACCTAAAGTTTGGGACTTAGAAATTTCCCTGAGTCAATTTGCGCACAAGAAATATATGTTACTAATGTATGTTTTCTACATGAAACAACTACACCTTGTAAGGTTGGAACATTGGTGCAATTAATGCTTTTGGTTTTCCTGATATTGTATTCACCTTTCACATCTATTTTCAGAGGAGGAAACTATTTAAATGTGAATTTCCAAAAGTTACCATCTTGATTAAATACATTGCGACAATTTTACCTTATTGTATTTTATTTTATTTTATAAATAAGCTTCATAGTTATTATTACTAGATCATATAATAACTTAATTGTTGCATCCTTGCATTGTTATAAATTATAGTTCTGAATGATCGATGGCTTGATAAATTTAATAAGTGAGATGATATTCAGTGTGTTTCCATGCACTACGGAAGCTTCTCTTAAAGTAAGCACTTCATCTAAGTATGAAATTTCTTTTGGACATGAAAGTCCACTCTATGCCAAGGAATATTAAATTAACACATTTTTCTACGATGTTGAAAAGACACTTTGATTTAATGTATGTTAGAAATTGTTCTGGAGAATCTGATTTTGGGAATGAATTAAAGTACCTTCTGTTTAACTAGTCTCATAAAGACTTTTCTTCTCTTGATTGGGGAATATCACCTGTCAAGGAACTCTTTCTTCATTTGATGGTCTCATTGTTTCCTATTGCTACTTCTATTTTTGTGGTAAGACTTACGAGTAAGGGACAATCTCAAGTAGACAGTTTTTATGGGGTGTAGGCCTTTCAAAAGGTAATAGAGGAGCGCAAAAGTTTCTTCTTTCAAAATCAAAATTTGAAATGAATTTTGACTTCTGATGATCATATACTCTAGATTTTATTAATACTTCATTTTTTCGTATACAATTGATATGATAGCAGATTTTTACATAAAATCAATGAATGTATAAGACGTCTTGAATATATAGTTGATTCTTAAGGTTAGTTGTGTAGTTAGATGTAAACATTTGATTCAGGCAAGACGACTAATCATGTAAAATTGTTCCATTTTTTGTTTAAATCATCAAATTCTATGGTTAACAAAATCAAATAATTGACTATACTTTTCGAAACCAATAGTTTAGTACACGTCTATCGTTTGTCAAAATCAGGGTACTATAAATGCTATTTACTTTATGGTATCCTTTTTGCCAGCAAATTTGACTACGTATATTAATTTCAAGTTGTCACTACTCTCATTTGTTGGAATAATCAATAATTGAAAAATGCCAAAAGCCCCAAAAATTTTACATCTGAAATGACAACAAAATATTAGAGATTATCTGGCTCTTACTTCCTTCGTTTCATATTAGTTGATCATCATATTAAAAATAAATGTTTCATATTAATGGTTCATTTTACTAAATAAAAAAATATTAATTTAATCATTTCTATATTATTGCTATTAATTCTTTTTTAAAGTGTTCACATTTATTTGTAAAATCCGTAAGTTTTTTAAGGAGTAAATTAGTAAATTATCTTGTTATTTATGATTTCTTAATCACCATGCAAAATAAAAAGTGATCAACTAATATGACAGTACTATTTTATTTGAATGTCCTTTTGCTTTTGATTATTCCAACAAAATTCATATTCCAATATTCAATCTTGATCCTTAGCTTAAAATATGTTCCTCTTCTTGCAATAACACCTTATTAGGCCCCTAAAAGTCATCTTCTTCTTCTTTTTTTCCTATTACTTTCTCATGTTTTGTTTTTAGGAAGGGTATTTCTTGTATTACAAAAAATATATTAGACAGAAAATGGCAAAGTCTTCGTTATAAAAGTATTTAATCATTTGAGAAATCAACTCCAATAAAAAAAAAAAAACTCAAGCCCAAGAACCGAGGAGCAGTTGATTTTTTTTATTATTAACCAAACAGAACAAATAAAATAAAACAAGCTCTACCATGACTTGCTGCCTAACAGTAAGGCGGCTCAAAGTAATTAGAGGCCTAAAGCGAAATTTCAATTAGAGGCTTAAAATCTAAATAAACTTCATATATATTTATTTAAAAATTATTTTTCTAACTTTTAGATTTCAATTAGAGGCCTAAAATCTAAATAAACTTCATATGTATTTATTTAAAAATTATTTTTCTAACTCTTTAGATGTAAATTTTTGCTTAAAATTTCTTTATAGATGATTTCTTCAAATATCTTTTTTATTATTATTAGTTTTAGGTAAGATTTT
>JAJOOR010016962.1:0-19195 GCA_036250505.1 Solanum acaule
AAGTAATCAGGTTACAACATTGAGGAGAACTAACTCATCTGTGGATGACCAGGATTACATTTTTGTTGGCTTTCAGGATGTTGTACAAACATTGCTAGATGAACTTCTCAAAGTAGAGCCTCGTCGAAGCGTCCTCTCCATTTATGGCATGGGCGGATTAGGCAAGACCACTCTTGCAAGAAACCTCTACAGAAGTCCTAATATAATCTCTAGCTTCCCTACACGCACTTGGATATGTGTTTCTCAAGAGTACAACAAAATGGATCTTCTTAAAACTATCATAAAATCCATCCAAGGTCGCACCAAGGAAACTCTAGATTTGTTGGAAAGGATGACAGAAAGAGATCTAGAAATTTACCATCATGATCTATTGAAAGAACGCAAATACCTTGTGGTGGTTGATGATGTATGACAGAGAGAAGCATGGGAGAGTTTGAAAAGAGCATTCCCGGATAGCAAGAATGGCAGCAGAGTTATTCTTACCACGCGGAAAGTGGATGTCGCTGAAAGAGCAGACGACAGAGGTTTTGTCCATAAACTTCGTTTCCTAAGCCTAGAAGAAAGTTGGGATCTCTTTTGTAGGAAACTGCTTGATGTTGGAGCAATGGTTCCAGAAATGGAAAGTCTAGCTAAGGATATGGTGGAGAAGTGTAGAGGCTTAGCTCTTGCAATTGTTGTATTGAGCGGACTACTTTCGCATAAAAAGGGGCTAGACGAATGGAAAAAGGTGAAAGATCACCTTTGGAAGAACATTATTGAAGATAAATCTATTGAAATCTCCAACATACTATCATTAAGTTTGTACCACCTTAAGTTCTTACACTTGAGAGGTGTCTGTTATATCCCCCCTTCCATTGGCAACCTCAAAAATTTACAGACACTTCACGCCAAGAGTAACTTTTTCTCATGCCACCTACCTCCCGAAACAGCTGACCTAATAAATCTAAGACATTTAGTTGCTCCATATTCAGAACCTTTGAAACGTATAAGCAAACTCACAAGTCTTCAAGTTCTTAAAGACATTTATTGTGATCAGTGGAAAGATGTTGACCCTGTTGATTTAGTCAATCTTCGAGAATTAAGCATGATTAATATTAGCAACTTTTTACTCCCTAAACAACATTAGCAGCTTGAAAAACCTTAGCACTCTCAGATTGTTGTGTTCTGGTCATGGATCATTCCCATCTCTTGAATTTGTTAATTGTTGTGAAAAGCTCCAGAAATTGTTCTTACATGGGAGAATAGAGAAACTGCCTGATCTGTTTTCAAATTCCATCACAATGATGGTTCTTGAGTACTCAGAACTGATAGAAGATCCGATGCCTAATTTGGGAATGTTGCCAAACCTAAGGGATCTCCAATTGAGAGGAGCTTATAAAGGAAAAGATATAACCTGCAATGATAACAACTTCAGTCAACTAGAGTTCCTTCGTCTTGATAGGCTAGAAAGATGGCATTTAGGCACAAGTGCCATGCCTCTCATTAAAGGTCTTTATATCTATGATTGTCCAAAGCTGAAGGAGATTCCAGAGAGAATGAAAGACGTGGTGAAGTTTTCCAAGCCTATATATAGGCGATAATAGGAAAGGTAAATATACAAACAAATCTCAATCCTACATATCTTTGTTCATTTTTTCTTTTATATAAATAATATTTGTGTTAAACAGGAGATGAAGCTGTCGCTTGAAGACATTCACCTTCATCAAGTTGGTTTGTCAAAGCATCAATCAAGTTGGATTATTTCAATAATTCAGCTTCTTTTTTTTTTTTTTTTTGTTTTGGTTTTCGAATGTTTCATTTTTTCTGTTTTTGGCTTGTTTTAGTGTGTGGAATTTGGTTCAAACAGATTTTTTTTTTTGGGGGATTCTAAGCTAAAATGATTTTGTGATGATTTAATTAAAGGAAAAAAGGCTCAAATATGCCGTTAAACTATTATAAATGACTCATTTAAGTCATCGCCGTTACAAAACAGCTGAAAGCTAAAGCAGCTAACCAATCAATAGTCATTATACATCAAAATATATTTAGTGACTATAAGAAAATCAATTAGGCGTCTTTTGAACTGTTTTGGGGGTATTTAATCTTCTTTTGAGAGTGAAAGAACCAAACAGACACCATCTAATAAGTCCTTAAACTTGCCCATTAACAGAAGAGGTTTAAAAGATAATCTCCCTACACTAATAAGAAAAAAATACCTAAGAATTATCTGAAATCAAAGGTAAGAGAAGATGAGACATGAGAAGAGAAAGTAGATTGACTTAGGGTATGGGTCGGGTTAGGAAAATGGGTAGAGTGCGGGTGAGTTATTTTTTTAATGGGTCAGTGTTAGTTTATACGAGTCCACCACGTGCTATGGGACCGGGTCGCTGTTACACTAAAGTGCAGTAAAAGGAAACTAAAATGCAGAGTAAAAACAACAAGGAGTTTTATGTGGAAACCTCCTTGCTCAAGGGAGAAAAACCACGACCTGTCCAACATGATATTTCAACTGTCTTCACTATCTTCAAGCAACAAGTGAATACAGACTCCATTCAAACATGCAAGGATTCTTAATCCTACAACCTGTAACACCCTATTACAGAGAGAGCCAAAGCAATACCTCTATTGCCCACTATATCAACTACCTCTAGTTAATACAAATGTAACAAACCGAAATCCTCACTATGTTAATAAGAGCACTGGAACACGATTACAACCTTAAGATTCTAATTGCAATGATCAAACTACCGAATTACAAAGGAAATATTGAAATAACGAGTAATTAAAGATAGAAGAAAAATGGAGATGAGAAGCTTAGACTCTAGAAGAAGAGGAGAGGACAACCATTTTCTTCAATATGCATAATCCCTAAATCAGTGACCGCTACCCCTTTTGATGGAACCATTCTCACATTCACTACTCGACTCGGATCCCAAATTAACCTGGCCCTATTGCTTGTTCTTGGCCCAATAGCTCTTTCCAGCTCAATAACTTGTGGGACCTTGGTATTCATATTGGGTTGGACTTGGTTCATAACAATACTCTCGTCCTCAATAAGAATCTTGCTCAAGGTTCGAGTAGAGCGACATGGACAATATAATATTGAATCTTCCAACTCGAGTGTGCGTAGAGAGCTGCGCTAGTGGTGCGAAGTTGAAACCAAACACTGTCAACTTGCAGAATTGAGGAAACAATTTCATTGCCTTCAGAGAATTCCATATTACCAAGAATCATAACAGAGGCCACAATTTAAAAAAAAAACGATATGCTCTCTTTTGCCAAGCCAAACAATTGTCATTCTCTCTTTTATATTAACCGAGTTATGAGCAGAGGTAATACATGCTATTTTATAGCAATAAGATTGTTGGAGATAGAAAAATGATTCAGGATCCCTCAATCTACACTTCTTGTTTACCTCCATGGGTGTCTCACAGAGAAGGAAGAGATAATGATGTTTCTGTTCCAGAATTATAACAAGAAGGGCTCGAGTGCTTGCGAGGAGAGAGGTTCTCATTGCTGCACCAGATGCTTTTCCAAGCTCTGCAAGTTGAATCTGTTGTGCCACAGTGTGCTCTTCAACACTTCTATGGCCACCGAAATGGGCAAGATACACATAAGCCTTGTTATAGTTTTAAACTTTCCACAACTAACCAAGATAGAAGTGTTTTTACTCTCAACGAGCACTGACTTGTGAACAACATAAGCATCAACAATTGAAGCACCTTTAACCAACTCAACCTCACTATAAATCATAGCCAAACTCCGATGATTATTTTCACAAGCTTATATTGCAGCAAATTCATACAGTGAAAAATTGGGAGGGAAGTCAACAGTTTTATCACCCAATTCCAAAGTGTCATACATTATCAGAATAATGAATTCATCAGCACCATATCCAACAAGAATATGCGCAAATTCAAGGGCAGGACCTGTAGCATAACTAGCTAGTAAGCCCGGTGCGCCAAAGAAAATCGTGATATCCTCAAGCATAGAGAAATTACGCAACAGATGCTCAATCAACTTCGTCATGGACTTGATGCAGCCTTGTAGCCCTCCTGTGAGTTGTGCTAATAGTCGTTGTAGAAATCAAAATAACTTGGGAAGACATATAATATCCAAAGGTGCAAGTATCTCCCGTGATGCAACTCTTACGGAACTGTCATCACATAAACGATTCACCTCAGAGTATATATCATGCACTTCTGATTCCATCATTACCATCTCATCTGCAACATCCCACTTAGCAACACTTTGTTGTCTGAGATCCTACACTTGAGTCAGAAAGTTAGCATAAGCAATGAAGCAAAACTTGTTAGTATATCCCAACAACTGTAATGGATCCAAGTTCGTTGTATATGTATAAACCGTTGGATCCATGAAGTTGAAACTAATTTCCGGATCCCATACACAACGATTCGTCACAGTTCCATGAACAAAAACAATAGAGGAAATCATATTAGGATTAAATGAAAATTGACATAAAATATTGTGAGCATTGAATTCTTCAGTAGACATTCCACGCTCCACAAGAAGCATCATTTCATTCGAAGGCATGTTACTTGGTGGAATGTTATCCTCATTTTTTAGAAAAAAATTATCGAGATATAGATCATTAATAGTCTCAAGCTCCAAGGGAAACTTCGGAAGACATTTGTCACCAAATGTCTCAAATGCTTTATGTTTACTAGAGCTGTGATCCAGCGAAGTAGCAGTAGTATTGTACCTCTTTAACATCTCTTTTGGGGAACATTCATCGAACACTTGGACTTTGCTGCGTTCAGGGCCTACAGATTCTTCATCAAGCCTTTTGATTGGAGTCTTGGTTTGCACCTCTGCGACTACCTTAGGGCAGCAACTATGAAAAAATTCGTTGAGAGACTTGAGTGGCTGAATATCTTCCAAATCAGCTACAAATCTAGAGGCGGAAGAAGTTTCATGTACTTCTTTTGTGAAAATTCTGGTAGACATTTCGTCGAACAGATTGTTCCCAAGGCTTGAATGTTCAACGATAGAAGTGCCAAACAATTCTGGATGACTCTCGACATTATCAACATGACTTGCGTTTTCTTCGGCCAAAGGAGAAGCAATCTCACTGTTAAGGACTGTAGCAGCACTAATCCCGGCATCTTCTACTAGATACTGTGCAGATATAAATGAATATTTGTCCTCGATCTTCTGTAGCAAGGCAAGAATTCTGGTAATTTGAGCGTCCACCACAGGGCACTTTGCATCAGTTGGTTTCCAAAAACGCAGGGATAACTTCTTCTTAAAATGATTCCAATCAAAAAATTGTTTGTTGTGAAACATCCAATGGAACCACTCAAGGGCCTCACCATCAAGATAGAAGGAAGGAAGAGGCAGCCAGTGTTCCTCAGAGAAGCCTATGAAAGTGAAGTACCGCTCCGCTCTATAAATCCAGTCCTCTGGATCAGCGTCGCCACTAAATCGATCTAAAACCACCACTTCCGTTAGAGTACATAGATGAAAGCACCAATGTAACAAACCAAAATCCTCACTATATTGATAGGAGCACTGGAACACGATTACAATCTTAAGATTCTAATTGCAATAATCAAACTATCGAATTACAAAGGAAATATTGAAATAACGAGTAATTAAAGATAGAAGAAGAATAGAGATGAGAAACTTAGACTCTAGAAGAAGAGGAGAGGACAAACATTTTCTTCAACAAGCATAATCCCTAAATCAGTGACCGCTACCCCTTTTGGTGGAACCATTCTCACATTCACTACTCAATCCGGATCCCAAATTAACCTGGCCCTATTGCTTGTTTTCGGCCCAAAACTACTTGAGTGACCTTGGTATTCATATTGGGTTGGACTTGGTTCATAACAACAAACTTCAATCACACCCTACACAGTTAACTCTAACTATGCTCATTGTTTGATGGAATAATAAAATATGATTCGTTCCTTTATAAGTTGGAAACGTATCTTACAAGTTGAATCACACAAGACACATGCTTTTAAGTAAACTATTAAAATGGTACGGTCTGAATACATTTTTCCTAGGGGTGTCAAATGGGCGGGTTGGATTGAAATTGGAGATATTAAAATGGGTTGAAATTGAAATTGGGTTGAGTCTTGACCCGCCCAAGTTTACTTTGGGCTCAAATGGGCTTAAAAATGGGTTAATTCTTGACCCGTCCAATCTCCCGTTTAATCTCAATAATTTTAATATATTATTATTTAAGTTTTATAACCACAATTTGAATTTCAACTAAATAAAATTTTAAAAAAGAAGTTACACATGTATAGATAAATCCTAAAATTTATAAAATAGATAGTAATTCATGTCTTTAATATAGTAATATATATTATATCAATGTAAATAAAGAGTCTTAAAACGAGTTGAAATTGGAGATTAAATTAGGCTCAATTGAGAATTCTCTTAAAATGGGTTAGGTCTTGAATGAGTTGAGAATTGAGATTGAAACCAATTCAAATTATCTTGAGCCCAACCCTTAAAATTATGGGCGGATTACCTACAATTGGGCTCAATTTTGACACCTCTAATTTTTCCCTTTCCAGACCCACTTGTAGAATTTCAATGTTGTTGTTTGCCCCGGGGGGACTTGTGCCTTGGGACATAATTTCTGTCTTAAGACATAACTTGTGTAATTTATGCCTAGAGTATAGCTTGTGTCATCCAATTTTAAATTCTTGGCTTGCAGTTAGCAGAGAATATATACTTTTCTTTACCATTAACCTCAAACTCTATCGTCTTTCTACTTTAACACTTTTTCCCCTGTCTGATTTTTTAAGCTTTAAATACTGATTTGGTGTCACATTTTGTAATGCTTCAACAACATAAGCCAAACTTCGTGCAAATGGACCACTCTTATCATACACATTATTGACATTGCAAATATGGTTAATCTCTTTGGTGTTTGGTTCACTTCTCACAAAACTGTTAAACAAAAACATTCCAAATAAAAGGAATGTGGTTAGAACTTTCATTCTCAAAATTGAATCCATATATGTATCTAGCCTCTCTATTATTGTATATCTTCCTATCTTCTATTTTTTCCGAGTTTCTCCATCAATGCAAATTAAATATTCCATGCTATTGGTGTTACTTGTTTCTAGTTTTCACTAAATATTCATAGGAAACCATATTTTCAGTACAACTTCTTTGACTCTTGCATTTCTTTCGAAAGATGTTCTGAAAAATATTTTCTTTTTGAGGAAAAGGTAATATCAGAAACAAATTATTATTTTTTACATTAAACAGTGTGGAATTTGCTTTTAGAGGAAAATCTAATAGAAGAAAGTAATTTTTTTTTTTATAATAAAAGAATGTGGAATTTGCTTTTAGAAACGTAATAGAAGAAAATAGAACTTTTTATATTATATTAAAGAGTTCTGAATTTGCTTTTAGAGTAACTAGTTTTGAGAACGTGCGTTTGACCTTTATTATTATATAAAATTGATATAGGCCTAACTTATGTATAGAAACATGTGTAAAATCAATCCAATTAACTTTTAAAAAATAATAAAATATACATGTCATCATATGCATACAAAATGAAAAAGGTTAAACAAAGCAAATTAATCTGAATAAGAAAGAATAACCGATAAATTAAAATTTTCATAAGAAAGTCGAGTGGACTAATATTTTATGTCCAATTATAAAGGAAGAAACTATGTATGTCGTGATAGAATTATTAGCAGCCCAAGAATAATTCATAATCAAGCATAATAATAAGTTAATAGATGATTAAGAGAGCCGACATATGAGAAATATCAATGGAACCCTTACCAGTCACATTGAAGATGAATTTAGAAGAAGAAGAGGAGGGGGAGAACATCAATGGATCTAGTCTAGCATGATTCACTGATCTAGCTATTTATAAAATTCTTAAAGCTTACTGTTAGAAGTTGAAATGAACTTTAAAACATTGAATTGGTATGAGAAAATGATAAGTCATTCTAGAGTATTGAAATAAGTGGCAGTACCAAGGAAATTAATTCATCTATGTATACTCAAATACATATTAATCATATTATTGTAAAACTTAATATGATATTCTTAATTAATGATAGAATATTTAATAAATTAGATATTTTTATAACATTTTAATTAATAATAATTTTTTTTATAACATTTTAATTTAATATAGGGGAAAAACAACAATTTAACTTTTTCCTAAATTTCTTCCCACTTTTAATAATATATATGATATATGATGATATTATTATTATTATTATTATTATTATTATTATTATTATTAGGGCAAATTACAGAAATCACATACTTTTAAGACAAAATTACAATTTATCCCTTAAAAGTTTATAATTATAGAAATCCCTCAAACGAATACAATAATATAAGCGTTGATACATTAATCTGATGTGCGAGATACATTAATCGTTAAGTAAGATATATTACATTTTATACATGATACACTAATATGATGTACATTTTATACATGATACACTAATCTGATGCGCGAGATACACTTATTTGATGCACTGATACATTAATCTGATGCGCGAGATACACTAGTCTGATGCGTGAAAATGAGGGATTTTGGAGATTTGTAAAACTTATAGGGGATAATGGAAATAACTAAACTAAAAGGTGGGATTTCTGTAATTAATCCTTATTAATTATTATTATTATTATTATTATTATTATTATTATTATTATTATTATTATTATTATTATTATTATCATTATCATTATCATTATTATTATCATTATCATTATCATTATCATTATCATTATCATCATCACCATTATTATTATTATCATTATTATTATTATTATTATGTTTTTTTTATATTATTATTATTATTATGTTTTTAATGAATTACTGACTTTTCAAATTCCTCAGGCATTTTACTATTTCATTAAAAAAAATAGATTTCTAGCATCCCATAATATTCATATTTAATATATAAACTGACTTTTCAAATTCTTCAGACATTTTACTATTTCATTAAAGAAAGTAGATTTTTAGCATCCCATAATATTTATATTTAATATATAATAACTAATAATATATGATTTAAATTTTTTTTTAGTATAGGGGTAAAATGGTATTTCAACTTTACACTTTGGAGCTTCCCACTTTTAGTAAATATATATATATATATATATATGATATGATACAAGAAACTAAAACTTTGTAGAAAAATCACCAATATATATATATAGAAATAAAATTCATATTTACGAAACGTAGCAAAATAATTTCAAACATAGCAGGAGTTTTTTTCCAAACATATACGAAATTTCGTGTATGAAAACAATGTAAAATTCATATGAAATATATATATATCTCACTTAAAGCTTAGAATTTTCGTTCACAATTTTTGTGTACGAAAAGTATATAAATTTGGTATGAAATATGTATATAACTATATAAATTTTGTATGAAGTTCATGCAGATTACTTAAAATTTAATACAACTACAACAATATTGTATACAACATTTATATCAAACTAAATACAATTACAATACCACCAAAGGATGTGGTACAATAGATGATGTTGCTCTTCTCTTAACTATAGGTCTCATATTCAACTCTGAGTATGAAAAAAAATTCTTAGTAGCAAATGCTTCTCCTCAAATGGGACTCTACGGGGCGCGAATTCGAAATAGTCAGGCTTCAATGCAAGTGCCGAACATCAGGTGGGAGACTAGAAAAAAAAAATACAACTACAATAACATACCTAAAATAAAAACAATTTTCATGTAGCTCATCTGTCATTGTATGATTATCACACAATTTTTGATACAATTCATAATTTTGAATTTCAATTAACTAATACTAAAATTCAATCCAAAACTAATTCAAATTTTACCTAAATAATCTCAAATTTATATTATAACTCATCTCGATATTTCAATTCTTTTTGAGAAATCATGCATTCAAAACAAAATTCATTTACGACAAATTAATTTTGAGAACTTGAACTTAAAGTTCTGACAAAATCTTTTATGGAATAACCTCCATGGCTGAATTCGAATTAATTTGTGCTGACTTATTGAATATTTTATTTCTTCTCTTCAAAGTAACAAAACGCATCTTCGAAAAATTGAGATTCCCCAAATAAGGAAAACTAAAAAGAAAAGAAAGGTATCTATTAGGGGTGTACGTGATAGGCTTAGTTCAGATTTTTCAAATATCAAATCAAATCATTTGTGTTTGATTTTTAAATTTATAAATCAAATCAAACTAATAAAACTCGAGTTTTTCAATCTCGGACTTTTTTTGAAATTTTTCCGGTAAAGTATTCATACAAACGTATAATTAACTTGTGCTCCAAATATTTTTTCAATCCCACCAAAGTACAACTATCTCAGATGCTTTTTAAGAAAATAACACAAAATATGAGATGAGGGATGACACTAAAATATTCAACAAAAAATAATAATGAAATGACATAAAACAAATATTGCAAATTAATATGTCATTATAAAAATGATTATAATTTAAAAGTACCAAATCATGCTAAAATTAGTCTAATAAGTATTAATTGCTTGATTAAATATTAAAAAAATAAATTAAAATTAGATTATGTATTTTAATTGTCTAAACCAATGTAAAACTAAAAACAAATATTCAACATTATTGTCATTCTTTAGTGTTGAATTGCCGATGATCTTTCTGAAACAACCTCTCTATCTATACGAGGGAGTGGTAAGATCAACATAAACGTGTGCCACTGAACTTATGCCTTAGAGCATAACTTGTGTTAACCAATTTTAAATTCTTGGCTTGCACTTAGTAGAGAATATATACTTTTCTACTTTAGAACTTTTTGAAGCTTTAAATACTGAATTCCATGATTACAATATTCATCATTTATCAAACTCTCAATCTACTGCTTCCAATATTAATTTTCATACACACTTTACCTTTTGCAAAAAATTACCTCTGTCCCAATTTATGTGACACATTTCGGATATCGAGATTTAAACATGTATATCTTTGACCGTAAATTTTTCCTATATTTTTAAAATAGTTTGTATTATCAATTATTAAGACTCATAGTACTTTT
Organism: Solanum acaule; assembly: GCA_036250505.1. Lineage (NCBI taxonomy): Eukaryota > Viridiplantae > Streptophyta > Magnoliopsida > Solanales > Solanaceae > Solanum > Solanum acaule. The sequence goes on from JAJOOR010016962.1 coordinate 11,014, forward strand.
TGTGTAGTTTACAAATATATAAATTTCATTTTAAAAAATTTGAAAATTTCATGAGCAAATTCTCGGTCAAACTTAAACTGTTTGACTCTCGAAAAGCGAAATGTGTCACATAAATTGGGACAGAGGGAGTATTAATTTCCATACACCTATCCCATTTTTTTTTTTCAATCAAAAGTAGTATTCCTAAAGATGGCTGATGCCTTTGTGTCATTTGCAGTTCAAAAATTGAGTGATTTCCTCAGTAGCCAAGTTTCCCTGAGAACAAATCTCAGAGAGGAAGTTGAGTGGCTGATAAAAGAGCTACACATCATAAAGTCATACCTCGGAGATGCAGAACAAAAGCAAAGTGGAGATCATAGAGTTCAACAATGGCTGTTTGAAATCAACTCTATTGCTAATGACGCTGTTGCTATACTCGAGACTTACAGCTTCGAGGCTGGTAAAGGTGTTAGTCATCTCAAGGCTTGCCCTTGCATATGTAGGAAGGAGAAGAAATTCTACAATGTCCTCGAGGAGATTCAATCACTCGAGGATGTTGTACAAAAATTGCTATGTAGGAAGCAGCGAATCATAGATGTCTCTGGCAAGCGAGAGAATTATGGTATTACAAATATCAATTATATGTGGATGACCAGAATTACATTTTTGTTGGACTTCAGGATGTTGTACAAAAATTGCTAGATGAACTTCTCAGAGCAGAGGCTCGTCCAAGCGTCATCTCCATTTGCGGAATGGGTGGTTTAGGCAAGACCACACTTGCGAGAAACCTCTATATCAATCCTAATATAGTCAATAGCTTCCATATGCGTGCTTGGATATGTGCTCCTGAAGAGTACAACACCGTGGATGTCCTCAAGAATATCATAAAATCCATCCAATCTTGCAGCAAGGAAATTTTAGATTGGTTGGAAAGGATGACAGAAAGAGATTTAGAAATTTACCTTCGGGCTCTTTTAAAAAAACGCAAATACCTTGTTGTGGTTGATGATCTATGGCATAGAGAAGCGTGGGAGAGTTTGAAAAAAGCATTCCGAGATGGCAAGAAAGGCAGCAGAGTCATTATTACCACCCGCATGCAGGATATCGCTGAAAGAGCAGATGAAGGTTTTGTCCATAGACTCCGTTTCCTAAGCCAAGAAGAAAGTTGGGATCTCTTTTGTAGGAAACAACTCGATGTTCAGGCAATGGTTCCAAAAATGGAAAGGTTAGCTAGAGATATGGTGGAAACGTGTGGAGGCTTACCTCTTACAATTGTTGTATTGAGCGGACTCCTTTCGCATAAAAGGGGGCTAGACGAATGGCAAAAGGTGAAAGATCACCTTTGTAAGAACATTGTTGAAGATGAATGTACTGAAATCCTCAAAATACTATCATTAAGCTACAATGATTTGTCAACTGCGCTCAAGCAGTGTTTTTTGTACTTTGGTATTTTTCCAAAAGGTCAAGTGGTCGAGGCTGAAAACATAATACGGTTGTGGATGGCGGAAGGTTTCATACCAAGAGGAGAAGAAAGAATGGAGGATGTCGCTGAAGGCTTCTTGAATGAGCTGAAAAGACGAAGCTTGGTTCAAGTGGTAGATACATTCTGGGAAAAAGTTGAAGTATGTAGTGTTCATGATTTACTTCGTGATCTTGCGATCCATAAGGCATTGAAGATAAACTTCTTTGACATTTATGATCCAATAAACCACTCCATATCCTCTTCATGTATCAGACATGGCATTCATAGTCAAGAAAAAAGGTACCTCTCACTTGATCTTTCTAACTTGAAGTTGAGGTCAATTATGTTCTTCAATCTAGGATTTCGTAACATGAGTCATATAAACTTCAGTAGTGTGTTCCAACATGTATATGTGTTGTACATGGATATTATTGATGGCACTTTACCTGATGCCATAGGAAGTTTGTACCACCTCAAGTTCTTAAGATTGACAGGTGTTATTCATGATTTACCCTTCTCCATTGGCAGCCTCAAGAATTTACAAACACTTTGTGTCAAATGTAATTTCAAACAGTTCTGCCAACTACCCCCCGAAACAGCTGACCTAATAAATTTAAGATATTTAGCTGTTCCCTATTCAAAACCTCTGAATTGTATAAGAAAACTCACAAGTCTTCAAGCTCTCGAAGGCGTCTCTTGTGATCAGTGGAAAGATATTGATCCTGTTGATTTAGTCAATCTTCAAGAATTAAGCATGATTAGTATTACCAAATCTTACTCCCTCAACAACATTAGCAACTTGAAAAACCTTAGCACTCTCAAGTTGTTGTGTTATGCTGATGAATCATTCCCATCTCTTGAATTTCTTATTTCTTGTCATAACCTCAAGAAATTGTTGTTAGAAGGTAGAATAGAGAAACTGCCTTTGTTTCCAAATTCCATCACAATGCTGACTCTTGTCGACTCAAAACTCATGGAAGATCCGATGTTTATTTTGGGAATGTTGCCAAACCTAAGGAATCTCTGTTTGTTTAGAGCTTATCAAGGAAAAGAAATAATCGGCAGTGATAACAGTTTTAGTCAACTGAAGTTCCTTAGTCTTGATTGTCTTTGGAACCTAGAAAGATGGAATTTAGCAACAAGTGCCATGCCTCTGATCAAAGCTCTTCGTATCGATCGCTGTCTAAAGCTGAACCAAATTCCTGAGAGAATGAAAGATGTGGAGCCATTGCCAATTGAAGAGAAATTAAATGCGCTGAAGCTTTTCAACCATATATGATGTCTTATTTCACAATACCAAAGGTAAATATACAAACAAATATATAACTTTGTTGATTTATTTATATAAATCGCGTCTTAATATTTGGGTGAAATCAACAGAGAAGAAGCTGTCACTTGAAGACGTTCACCATCATCAACTTGGCTTCTCCAACCATCAATCAACTTGGATTATTTCAACATTCTGTTTTTTCAATGTTTCATTTTTCCTGTTTTTGGCTTGTTTTAGTGTGTGGAATTGGTTCAAACAGATGTATTTTTTTTTTTGGGATTCTATGCTAAAATGATTTCATGATGATTTAATCAAGGGAAAAGGTTCAAATATACCGTTGAACTATTAGAAATGACTCATTTATGTTATCGGCGTTATAAAAACAGGTTCATTTGATGCAATTCTTACAAAATGGCTGAAAGCTGAAGCAGCTGAACAATCAATAGTCATTATAATATCAAAATATTTAGTGACTGAGAAAATCAATTAGGCATCTTTTGAACAGTTTTTGGGGGTTAATCTGTTGGAAAAATGATTCTAGTATCTCAAAAAGAAGTGTTGATATTATTTTCTATATTCATCATATTAAATGGATGTTAATATCCAGTTAATTGTCTTATAAATCATTATTAATTTTGGCCTAAATATGGCAGTTTGCCAACGTCTATTTCCTTCTAATTGGTCTTCAATCTTTTGCCTTTAATCTTCATAAAACAGCCTTTATAATTCTTAATTATTTTGACAGTTGGTTGAATATGACTATTTTTGGGAATATATATATTCCTCTAGTGTTCTTATGGAGAAGAAGAAAAGATAGAAAACAATATACATTTTAGAGTAATCTTTCCTCCTATATTCTATTGGTGTGCTGAGTTTTGTTCTTTAAATCTTTGTTAGTTTCTGGCTCCTAGTTTTATATTAGAAGAGCTTGTTGAATCCTGGGGGATAAACCCATACCGGGTGAAATATCCTTAAGGACAGTGTCTTTCGACACGCCTCAAGCTATGAGAATTTCCTACAAAGTTCATGGTGAAGTATAAGTCTTGTTGAACTCCATATCATGTTGAAGGTATTTTCTGTACATAATCTTCTTTTGAGAGGGAAAGAACCAAACAAACACCATAATCTTAAAAAGGAAAAATGTTCAAAGATGTCATCGAACTTTGAGAAAAGGTTCATCCATGCTATCTATTAAAAATTTGGCTCATTTATGTCATTTCTGTTTGAAAAAAGGCTCATTCATGTCATTATTTGTTAACTGAAAATAGTTTCAGTTTTGCAAAATCGTTTGTTATACTTGGTCAATTATGATTCGGCCACGTCATTAATTATATCATTTTTTAAAAGGAAAAACGTTCAAATATGTCATCAAACTTTGCAAAAAGACTCATCTATGCCATTCGTTAAACGTTAGACTCATTTATGTTATTTCAAATATGAGCCAAACATTTAACGAATAACATATATGAGACATTTCTAATAGTTCGATGACAAAGTTGAGCCTTTTCCCTTTAGTTAATTGTTTTTCTATGTGCGATCTTATTTATCCACATTTAAGATAAGACATCATCATCATATATCATATATATATATATATTATTATAAGTGGGAAGCTTCAAAAGTGAAAAGTTAGATTACCATTTTACCCCTATACTAAATCAAATATTTAATTCATTAAATAATAAATAGTAAAATTTAAATTAACTAAGACTAAATACACGTTCTAAGGTGAGTTAATAATCAAACATCTAATTAATTTAATAGTTAATAGTAAAATTATAATTACCTCAAGGGTTTATAGTAAAATTTTAAAAGTTCGAATACTTAATTACACGTTTTAGGGAGATTACATAAGAAGTTTAACAGCCCTATTTCTAGGTTTACTTGCATTTCTATATTAATACTCCACATTTTCTAAAGGTGTGCAGTTTTTTCTTATTAACAGAAGAAAAAGAAACTCAAAGGACTAAGCAAATAATTAAATGTTTGGAATGTGAAAAGATATATTTTAGATAATATCATAATAAAGATTGTACATGTATGTATAGCCTAGAATAATTACTGGTATATGAAAAGACCCCCCACCCCCATTTACCCTATTAATGCCACTGATTTTATTTATTTGATTTATTACTAAGGTATTAAAAGTGTATTATTATATATGAATGAATTAATATTAAATTAATAATTAATGATATGATTTGTAATTGCCTTATTTATTACTAATTACAATGATTTATACTTTTATCTTCTTATCTATTCAAACTAGACTAGATTTCATGTTCGGAGCAGTAATTAGTGGCAATGTTAATTCTCTTACTTAGTCTAATTATGATTTGTATTTTTCATCTTCCCATCTACATATTAAAAGACTATTATTTAGAATTGAAAATAGAATTTGAACATACATTTTCACTACTATTTAAAAACTGGATGATAACTATTGAAAAATGAAAGAAACTGTCATTCAACTTGAGAAGAGGATAATAAAAAAATTTATCGCATCTATGATAGGCAAAAAAGACCGGAAGAAATAGTATAAAGGAGTAAATAGAATACATGGGAGAAGAACTTGAAGACTTCTTTTTAGATATGCCTAAGTCCTCATATCTTTTAGCTATTATTATGAGCTTTTGGAATAGATGTATGTATGGAGTCCAGTGTGTGATTTTTTTATCTGTCACTTTTATATATTGGATGTAATTGCTTTTTAATCTTGTAATTTTTTGAAAGTATATCTTCATGTATTCTTTTATTAGCCTTTTAATTCTAGAACTTTACTTAAATAATACAAATATTTCACTCTCCGTTTCTCATTAAAATAAAATAGGCAATCTTGTCAATAAGCGTGCATGATTTTTTTTATCCATTCATGGCTATAAAAGGTTATCAATGATATTTAGATTATAAAAAAAGACACACAGAGTTAAGAGACTCTATTATCTTAATTAATTTCACATATTTCTTGTTTGATGCCAAATGCTCAATCCCTTTTTATGTATTTTATTTAATACATGAAAATTGGTAAAATTAATATTGTTGAATTAAACATTTTCTATTTGATAACACAATTTTAAATTATATAACAATAGTAAAGGATAAACATGCAACGCACGTTGTCAGAAACTAGTAATACATAAACATGACCCTTTAACTTGGCATCAACTGACAACTATGACCTTTGACTTGCGGTGTGCACAAGTAGGCACTTAAACTTGTATAAAATTGAACAAATAGACGCATTCATCCTACATGACACCCTATGTGAAAATTTTGTGTCCTACACGGTGTCCTACGTGTATTATGACATGTAGGACACGTGTGTCTACTTGTTCAATTTTATACAAGTTTAAGTGTTTACTTGTGTACACCTAAAGTTGGAAGGCATTGTTGTCCGCTGAAGCCAAATTAAGGGGCATGTTTATGTATTATGTCTTTAAGATAATTAGTTTAGTATACCTGTGTTGCACACGTGTACCACGTTAAGCCATCAATCAACACAAAATGTATAAAAGAATAATAAATTATTGAAAAATAGTATTCCTTCTGCCCCATTTTATGTGGGTCGGGTTTTATTTAAGTAGATCCACTTTTAATTAAATATTTATTTATTTTAATTAGGTGACGTGAACCTGTCACATGGCATAAATAATTTTGCAAAACATATGTTTTCTGTGAAAAAATAACTTGAGGCTAGAAGGGAGAACAGAGAATTGCCTCTGTTTCCAAACATGCTCTAAATCTTTGAAAAGTATTTTCTTTCGTATCAAATATGCTATCGAATAAAAAATGGTTTTGTAATACTGGAGTTAAAAAATAATAATATAAATGAGTTTTTTCTCAAATGACTGATATATATGAGTCAAACTTTTAACGTATGTCATAGGTGAACCTTTTCCCAAAATTCGATGGTACATTTGAACATTTTCCCTAAATTACATACAACTACTACAACAACATATCAAACTTAAATACAATTTTCATATAACTCATTAGTCATTATACAATTATCATATAGCTTTCACATAATTTTGATATAATTTGTGTAGTTTTGAATTTTAATGAACTAAAACTAAAATTTAATCCAAAATTCCATTTTTATATTATAACTCATCTCGACATTTCACTTCTCTTGAGAAATTCTCATTTAAAAAAGAAAAAAATCATTTACGACAAATTAATTTTGAGAACTTGAACTTCAAGTTATAACAAAATCTTTTATGGAATAACTTCCATGGATGAATTCGAATTAATTTGTGCTGACTTATTGAATATTTTATTTCTTCTCTTCAAAGTTACAAAACACATCTTCAAATTGAGAAGCCATGCTCATCATCTTTTCCTATAGATTCCCCAAATAAGGATAATTAAAAAGAAAAGAAAGGTATCTATTATTTAAAGATTAAATTTGAAATTTCTCATTTTACTATTAATGATATGATTTTATAACCACATTGAATACCATGAGAATTTTAAAATCATAAATATTAAAAATCTGTCATTCCCAATTAAATAAAACATGTTTCCATAAAATAAACAGATGTAGTATAATTAATTAGCTAAAGTGATTTAGGTGGAGGAACAATTAAACCAACTCTTCTGAATAAAAAAATTTAATCTAATATGATATGTCTTTTTAAATAAAGTATAAAGTACAGAAATATCGTGATATTTGCCTTAGGGGACTTATTACTGAGGGTCTTTCTGAAGCAACCTTTACCTCAATGAGGTAGTGGTAAGGTCTGCATATATTTTTCCCTCTTCAAACTCTACTTGTGGGGTTTCATTGGGTATATTGTTGTTGTTTGCCCTGGGGGACTTGTGCCTTGGGACATAATTTCTTGTTTTAGCACACAACTTGTGCCAATGAAGCAGTGGCATAGACACATATAGCTCAGGGTGTTCAGTCGGACATTCTTCGTCGAGAAATTATACTATGTATATAGAAAATTGTACATAATATATAAGTCAAAAATTATTTTTCATACATATATATATATATTAAATCTTGAACATTCTTAGTGAAACTTTTGGCTTGGCCAGTACACTGAGCATAACTTGTGTGATGCAATTTTAAATTCTTGGCTTGCAGTTAGTAGAGAATATATACTTTTCTTTACCATTAACCTCAAACTCTATCATCTTTCTACTTTAACATTTTTTCCCCTGTCGGATTTTTGAAGCTTTAAATACTGAATTCCATCATAACAATATTATTCATCTCTTATCAAACTCTCAATCTACACACTTTTTTACCTTTTACAAAAAATATTAATTTCCATACACCTACCTACCCCTCTTTTTTCAATAAAAAATATGGCTGATGCCTTTGTGTCATTTGCAGTTCAAAAATTGGGTGATTTCCTAATACAGGAAATTAACCTACGTTTAAGTCTAAGAGAGGATGTGCAGTGGCTGCGGAATGAGCTTCTCTTCATGCAGTCTTTCCTCAAAGATGCAGAACTAAAACA
>JAJOOR010016963.1:0-17824 GCA_036250505.1 Solanum acaule
GGGGGGGGCCGCCCCCCCCCCCCTGAGAGTATTCTTACACTGTTCTGCTTATTATTATTTAACTAGCTTAACTACACCATAAGAGCACACATCTACTAATCACTTCTAGTCACACATGGCAAGCTGTACCTTTTCAGGAACAGATACACATTGGGGAAGCCCTTGGTGGAACAGAAGTCAACAAGCAAAACTGTCTATAAATATTAATACAGAAAAGAAGTACAGATAGAGCACCTGTGCTTCTCAATATGTGTCCGTGCAGCATCATCCAGTTTAACTGCAGCTGATGGTTGATCAGAATCAATGGTATCTCGGGATTTCTCCTCATTGTTTGAATGGACCCTGTTTCACTCAAAGAACAACGGTCAAGAGATAAATATAAAATGACACATTGCAATGGCTATAAATGAAAAAAGACCCATGCAAGTACCCAAATCTTCTTCTCAATCCTTCAGAAGCAGAATTCACACTTCCTTCTGCTTTAGGAGTTCCACTGCTGGAAATTTCACCCTCAGGTTCCTTGGGTGTATGCACATCAGACTGGATGCGGTTGAAGATAATTTTGTTGTTAATCATACAATAGAAGCAAGCAATATTTTCAAAAAACTACTAGCATGTGTCTATAATAAGTTGATCTAATATATAAGTTGAAAGGTGACTCCAGAAGAGAAGATTGAACCACGTTCAGAAACATCGAAAGGACAGAAGTATGACAACAAAAGTAACAGTAAGACCAGAGGAATAATGAAGTCTGAAATGCTGAGCATTATGGACTAAAAGCAAACAATGAGGCACTAAACTTTAAGGGCAGTCTACTGATAAAAACAAAAGCCAGCTCTTTCATATTCCATAAAAATCAGTAAATATACTGCAATATGATAGGTTTTCGTATAAGAAAGCAAGGTGAATCTGAATGGTAAATCACAGGAAATGAAACTAGCACGTGCATACCGTGGGCACAGCTAACGTGGCAGCAACAGCTTCAATGTTCTCAGCATATTCATTCACCTTGGCTTTTGAAATCCTATTTTGGGAGACAACATGAAAATGGAGCACACATCAGGAAGAAAGCATCTAGTGAATTTTAAAAAAATAGAGATCCAATAAGAACATACACCCTCAAGCAAAATGTTTCAAGCATTAAATCAATCTAAATTAGTTTTTTTTAATACAGGAAAAACTCACATGACTGATTTATAAAAGTTTAAAACGTTCTCATACAGTAAAGAAAAAATTGGAGTTGTTATAAGTATATTGCTGAAGTTCTAATCTAAACACATGAAGATAATAATTCCTTTTATGCCATCCCTGTCCATTGCACGGATAACAAATGCATCAAAAATGTAGAAAATAACTACTTCCACACATCACCAAACGGTCTGCACAGAGATTACCAATACTAGCATCATGACTTCCTCCATAGAAGGAGACAAGATAGACTAGTCATACTGTCAGGATGCGATGTTTTTTCATTATAGGCGGGATATTAGTCCACTGTATAAAAATATAACTAAAATATGTCAAATGAGGAGGAGGGTAAGCGGAACTGAGATCGAAGGAGGGTGATTTTCCATCTAATCGACCATGATAAGAGGTTTCCAATTTATTACTTATGTAATAGGTAAAGTGAAATGTCTAGGAAGCATACGTTTAAATTTAAATGATAATTCCAACCAAACGAACAGAAGGCAGGGACTTTATAAAGAACAGTCACATTAGTATGGAAACCAACAGTCTGGAAATTTTGTAGCAGCATGTTATTTTCTTCAAATTAACTAATTGAAAAAGAACAAAACATACAGACCTTGGTAATCCATCAGGATTCCTCTCTTCAGCCAACTGCTCCAGCAGTTCCCTCAAAGTGGCAACATACTGTGAAAGATGTACCAAAAGGAAAAAGTAAATGCATATGCCCATTGAAAGAAAAATATCAGATGAAAAAAACTGTACAGTTCCCTACATAAGCAATTGCAATGCCATGATTTCTGAAAAGCTTTTCATAGAAACAACCTATACCGCAATTTGCGGCTGTGTGCACAGAAAATTATCAACTTTCACAAATAACAACTACGTCAGAGAACATACAGAAAAGGCAAAGATCAGCTTCCTGAAATAAATAGAGGCTCCACCAGAGACATCAAAAAAACAGTTGATGCATGATTGTTCAGAAGATTAGGGAAGACAAGGAGGTATTACTATGACTCTTTATCTCTCATCCTACATAACTAAAAATATTCAGTAGGTGGACGAGCCATCCTGAGCCCTGTTCATCCTAGATATGGTGATATTGCAGTACTACTAATCTTAATCACCATGTCGAGATCAGAAAAATACTATTGCTCCAAGAAATATATTGACAGGTAAATGTGTTGAAGGCATGCAAGTGGGGTACAACACTGTACACAAAAGTATTGCAAAGCCAAAAGATGTATCCTTAAGAACGCAAGCCTTTAAGGATTAAAATCATCTAATCAAGAATATAATATCTTAATTAATATGTATCCAAAAAACCAGCACAATCGAATTAATGAGCTGATAAATTCACCATGTTTACGACAAGTCTCACATAATGCAAACCCAAGCAGGGAAGAATGAAAAGAAAAATAAGCAAACGCAACCATCAATTCTCTATAAAGAGTTGAACTTGAATGACCTGTGCGTACATGTATGAGCTTTGCTTGATTTTGCTGTTGTGGTGCAGTTACAAGTAACCTCTTCAAGTTCACTTCGGTTTTGCTCATCGCCATGACACCCTCTAGGGTACTTTCTGTCAATAGCTGATCAAGAAAATCAAGCCTTTTTGAACCCGTTTGTAATCTAGCAGAACTGTACAAAAGTATGCAAATTTTCTTCTCTTCACATCAGATTATGTTTCTTCTTTATTTTAGAATAATCATCTAGCTCTATCATGCACTTCTAGCATCTTCACACTATAAAATTACGAAATAATGAAGTGTGCATAGTCTTACTTTAAACATTCATTTTTCCTACTTCAATTGCTTAATAATCACATATCCAAAATATTTGTAATTCAAAACAAACTAATAATTGAAGAAGATTAATGGGGTGATCAACTTCTCTACATAATGAATGCACCATAATCCAATCAAACAAAAAGGCCCACTTGAACTCATACTAAAACCAACTCACGAACTAGTCAATGTATAGGATCCAATCACACAGAGAAACAGAAACCTAAAGAAAAGGTTTATTTTTATAGAACCCAGTAGGAATCTGGGTATCCAGTTAATTTGATGCAGATTTCATATCAACTTTCTCTTTTTCATTAAGAGGGTTTTGGATTTCCTAAAGGATTTTGTCCTTGTTCACTGCCAAATCCAAGTTTTTCAAGGAGAAAGAAATAGAAAATAGAATGAGAACTTACAACTTTGTTTCTGAATCTGTATTAAACAACTTCTTTTCTGAAGCTTTGGTATGTAAAAGGTTCCTCGTGAAGTTGAAACGCGTAAATGGATTTGACTACAAGCTAGGGAAACTATGTATGAACCCAAAGTCTTATCGAAGAATAACAACCAATTTTTAAAGATATTGTCTCTTTCTTCTTCTCCTCTTAACCTTCCCTTTTTTTTGGGTAGAAAAATTAGTTTGTAGTACAACTGACAATATGACTGACACAAAAAACAAAAGAAAAACCAGTATTTTTACGTACAACCAGTAAAGCGACAATATTTGGTAAGAAAAAAAAAACACTAAATCTACATTCAGTTCTTTTGCTTTATGCTTATCTAAAACTCGCAGGATCTAGTGCTCGTCTACTGCCAAAGACAAGAACAATTCAGCAGAGACCAAAATGCGTGGGTAGAGTACCCAGTATCACGTACTGGGAGATAGCAGGTACCCGATGAAAGAGAAAGCTGACAGGCACCACCATTATAATTTAAAAAAAACAGTATGTTCATCAGAGGCAATAGCTTCTATGATCAGATGAAAGGTTTCATTTCTCTTTTTCATCATAGGCAACAACAAAACAGTTGTTGCATAATCTTTTTGGTTATCAAAAAAAGAAATGTTCTTTCATCTATTCACATAATAATGCATTGTGTGCTTGATTCAGTTGAAAGTCGTTAGTAGAGTAATTAACATATAATGACCTGCATAAAATAAGCTATTTTCTCCATGATCTCTAAAATCAATTAGTTATACTACCTTATGAAATATGTATTCACCTAAACAGGAATATCCACTAAAATTTTAGTCCTTAAATCACTGTACAAGGATATACGAACCTTAGATTCTCATTACAAAAATAAAAATTGAATTGGGATTAGGGCTTTTAATTTTTCTTCTCTGAGTTTGATGTAAAGATACTTACAGAGGATCGCCGGTAGCTTGGGTCTAGCCGGAACTGGACTGCCGAGCGGCTGGGTAGGGTCTCGCCGGAGCTGGACTCGGGGTTTATTGCAGGAAAGGCAAAAAGGAAAGAATGAGAGAGGGAAAGAAAAATCCGTTACTCTCCTTTTTTTTTTCTTCTCAAACTTGAAAATAAGATGAAACAAAATAAAAATACATTTCCACATAATTTTGAGAAGAAAAAAAAAGAAACATTTTCATATTTCATTTTACTTAAAAGGATAATATAATAATATGTACAGTATACTCGGTTAATTAATAATCTCTTTAAGCTAATAATTTCTTCCGGTCCTGACTTGGGCCAATGGAAAAAATCACTTGTTTCGATAAGATAATAAGATAATATATTTTCAGAAGACCCCTATATAAATATATGGTCTCATTAATATTATAAATTGATAATTCTTTAAAAGTACAAATATATCTAAGAAAATTTAGTGAAATATTTTTCTATTATATTCTGTTTTTTGTTACAATTTAAATCTAGTTGAAGTTCATCTCTAACTTTTCTTATTGCATCCAAAAGTTTCGATGTTGTCTTTTCTAGTTGCACCATAAAATTGTGAAGAGTTCTAGATACAAGTGTTTCCTTACACGTAACTGGTTCCAAAGGTATTGTATTATCTTCAACTTTATCATCAACATTGTTTTTCCAATGATATCCACAATTTGTTCTAAGCTCTGGACCTCTGAAAATATATCATTTTAACCCATCCAATAGATTATTAGCGTCCATTTTATTGCGAAAACCGAGATCATTAATCATGACCTCAAGGTCATGAATAACATTTTCACAAGTGGGTTCTTTCAAATTTTTTGAGATTCCATTCCTGAACAATTTTTTCGGTGTTGAACACTCTTTAAATTAATAAATATTAATTTATCAATTAAATAATCTCTACAAAATAATAATATTTTATGATCTCGCCTATGTTAATTTAAAGATTTTATTGTAACTTGTTGAAGTTGTTGGATCATAGATGATTAATTTTTTATTATTATTATTATTATTATTATTATTATTATTATTATTATTATTATTATTATTATTATTATTATTATTATTTTCATTCGATTTTCAACATTCACATTAGAGCTTGACTAATTAAGTTCGCATCGTGTAGGCTCTAGTTTAGGGAAGCGCTTTCTATCAATAAATTTTTTCATACCCAAGATTTGAACCAATGGTTAAAAAAATGGACAACAACAACAATAATAATAATAATACAAATTTTATATATAATTCATGTATATATTAATTTTTATAAATAATTTTAAATACTTCAATTACTTTTTCACCAGATTTTTTTTTATCTTTGAACTTTACACCTTAAGTCCAATTCTTAAAAGAAATTCATGAATCCAAACTCATTTATTCAAAGAAATAACTATGAGATCTACCTGAAAAAATTATATATTTTTATAAATTTTATTCACTTAATTAGAGCTTATATATCCCAAGACATTTTATCCATAATCCAAAAAAACTATAGCTTCCATAATAAAATGACAATAACATACTATAAAGTTGAAAAATGATGAAAAAATCTTTCCTAACAGTAAGAAAAACAAAATGAGAGATAGAATTATCATTAAGTTTCTTAAAAATCGAAAAACTGAATCAAATCTATTTATTTGACTACCTTAGTAAGGGAGTCACCAATTCCTTCTTACTGAGTTCTTAGTGATTTTTTCTTTCGGTTTTCCACTCGAATTTCTGTAGGGTCCACTCGAAATGATGCTCCGAACAAGATTTTCTCTGATGTTATCACATGCTGACCATAAGTAACTCCTATAGTAACTATCAATAAGTTTTGACTACCTTAGGGAGAACAAAAAGCTGAGTCCAGTATGCTTGGATTCTAAATACCACTGATTGAACTAGTTGAGTTCTGCTAGCATAGGAAAGTTTCTTTGAAGTCTATGAGGAGATTTTGGCTATCATTTTCTGAATCAGAGGTTGTCACTGGATTTTTTTAGTGGTTAGATAACAACAAACATAATGACACAATAAAATAAAATCTAAGTAATAAATCACAATAGAGATTTGCACTAAGAATAACAATCCAATACATACCAATAAGAGTTGTGATAGACTTAATTGTAAGGACTGGATACGAAATCACATTTGTTAGAGAGCGTTTCATCTTCCTCTGGGACTATCAAGCACAAATGCGGATTTAGTCGGGCTACGGTGTAGGTACCAAACACCAGGTGGACAACTAAAAAGGAAAACAAGACCCCCAATTTGGGACTTCACGGAGCGAGTCTCCGGTGAAATACCGGACACCGGGTGGAAAACCAAAAAAATACAATACAATACGACAGGTAACAACCATCCAAACAAGCTGTCTCAATTAGTATTACACCTGATTCCTGATATACATGTTTATACACTAAAGCACAAGGCATTATAGGGAATACATTTCCATCCAACTTTACATAAGTATGTTCAAATGGATAAACATTTCATATATATGGAGGTTCATCCAGAAGTGTTTATCATCCATACCCCTTTAAAATCCAACTTCCAAAGGGACATTAATTCCCAGAACACTGTCACAAGAAAAAATAAATACGAATTTTTTCGTTAAAAAAAAATCTAAAAAATATAAGAATTACAAACCTACATATCTACATGAATGCAGAGCAGAGAAACTAACACTTTGCTCATATTTGTACAAAGAAACCAAAAGTTTTAGTAGACTTCCACATTCCATTGCTCTGCCTTCTTCAACTGCTTTTTGTAATCTGCCCAGCTAATACCTTTCAAAAACATAAGTAAGAATGTTAGGCTTTGACTGATATGTATAGTGGATCAAGACATGTATATCGGATTTAAGTCATATACATTTACGGCTTGACTGTAGTAGGTAGTACTTACTCTACCTTACAGTTTAACTCGACACAGTGCACAAAACTCGAATTCTTTTACATATGTATGTATGGAATAATGAGATATTTGAACTTATGTTACCATCTCTTTCAGCAAGTGAAGTCATAATGTCATCGATTCCCTGCTCCATGCCTTTGAGTCCACACATGTACACAAAGGTGTTGTCTTTTTTGAGTAATGTCCATAGTTCTTCAGCATATTCAGCCATTCTGGTCTGGATGTACATCTTTTCACCTTTCTCGTTAGTCTGCTCCCTACTCACAGCAAAGTCTAGTCTGAAGTTTTCCGGGGCCTTCTCCTTCATTTTCTCAAATTCCTGCAACAAGTTATAAATCTTAGTCCTGCATTGTGATATAATACTAAATTTTGTATCCAAGAAGCATTGAAGACTCAAATTACCTCCTTGTAAAGAAGTGAGCTGCTTGTCGGTACGCCCAAGAAAAGCCATGCTAAACCATTGAACTGCATAAAACCAAAACTGTGTCATTCGAGGAGGTAATGAATAAAGTGAGAAGATACTATCAGTCATATAACTATCGTGAAACTCGAAGCTGCATAGTTCAAAGCTTTGGATTAATGGAGATTGAATTCTCTTAAAAGTGTCAAAACTATTCATCTTTGACACATACATCACATATGTTAGATTCACCATTACATTCATCTGATCAGTTCCACTTCTGTCCTCATTTTGACATGAAAATATAAAATACTAATGATTTCTGGTTTACCTTGTAATCCTCATGCTTCTCAAAGAACATTTTCCACAAGAATCCACGGAAAGGAGCAATTCCAGTTCCAGTGGCAAGCTGCAAGAAGAAAAGATCAAAGTCTAATAATTAACAACTATGCTTAGTCATATTGAAGGAGAGCACACAGAAATGCCTAATAGTGATAACATAGGAGCTAGCACGGACCATTATAACCGTCGCGTTGGGATCCTTTGGCATGAGCATTTCTTTTCCAACAGGTCCAGTAATCTTAACTTCAGCTCCAGGTTTCAAGTCACCTGAATATTTACATTCCAAAGTAGGTGCAGGGATCTAAGCATATATTCTTATATTCATTAAGAAATATTCAGGCCAAGTACATGAGAAAAGATGAAATACACGAGCTAATAGCTAACATTAATGTTTGTAGGTTTAGGAAGTCCTTGATTCTTACATAAGAAGTTCGAGCAGACTCCTTTAACTGTTTCCCCTTTGTCATTTGTGTAGACAAGCCTTTTGACACACAGAGATACCTGAATGAAACTGCTAGTTAATTCAAATACTAGAAGGATAATAGCTAACTAACCAACCTATGTTAGTGAATTTCAAATAGGGCACCCTTCACTAAGAAGAACGTGGATTCTACAAGATAATGTATACAAATAGGTCAACACCACTCTTTACAGGACAAATTATAGCAATAGGCCAACACATCTTACAGAAAATAATGTTTACATCACTGAATCATGTAGTGTTTTGGATAAAATTTGAAGGAATAGGAAGTTTTATAGCTTACGGTTTTGGAGTCTCCGAAGTCACCAAGGGCACTGCTAGCAATGGAGTACAATCTGAGCTTGTGAGGCTTCCCATTACTGTCAACACCATCAGGAATCACTCCGATAGATTGGCCTTCTCTGTATGGGATCTCTCCTGATCAACCCCAACACAAAAACCTCAAATGATCGTCTTACAAAGAGTTTAACTTCTATACACAAGCTGTATAAAATAATCTTTATGCCACCAAGTTACAATTACATGAAGTGTCAAAAATACTCATACTATCAGTATATACAAGTTAAGTTCATTTAACAAATGAACTACTCCGTCCATTTCAATTGTTTGTCTTACTTTCCTTTTTAGTTCGTTTAAGAATGTCTCTTTCCTTGTTCGACAACTATTTAATTTCAACTTTCAGACACCACAAGATTAAAGGATGGACATGGTACATTCTATGCATGTTTAGTTTAAGATAAGAAGATTCAAAAGTCTTCTACTTTCTTAAACTCCGTACCAAGTCAAAGCCAGACAAACAAGTTCCATACCATCAGTGGAGAAAACCATGTGCCAAGTTTCTCCAAGGGCATCATCTCCAGTGATCTTAGTGTTGAGAAGGCATCTGCCAATATAAGGATCCTTTGGCCTGAACTTGTTTACAACTACACCTTCATCCTGTTTCTTCGATACCTTCGCAACCTTTGCAGGTACTTCTGTTGTGAGTTGGGCTCTAATGGGAAATACTTTTCCACCAGCTGATACATTTCTGTTGCATAAAGGAACCTGTTCAAACAAATATAACTTGTGTACACTCAGAGTGTAGCTTTTTTTTTTTTTTAATTATTATTATTATTATTATTTTATACTATGAAGTATAAGTCATTAGAAAAGTAAATAAAATGTATTAAGTGAATTGCTTAGTAATCTTTTACAACATCTTAAGTGAAAATTCTTTTATACTGTCAGTGGATATAAGTTAATCGTGTGATGATCTCCGAGAAAAAAGGAAAAGATATCGAAATTTACCTTGTTGAAAGTGATATTTTCAGGGGAAATGAAGATGGTTTTGATGGAAAGAGAAGTGGAATTAGAGGATTGTAGAGAGAGTGAAGCACTTAATGCAGCAGCCATATTGGCTATGATGCTGAGAAATAGTAGAAGAAATTGAGAGTGGTGAACAAAAGAAATTTTTTTGGGGGGTTGGGTTAGGGGGGAGTGAGCTTGTTAAGAAGAAAATTAGGAGAAAGGTAGAGAACTAGGAGCTTCTGGAGAGATGAGTTGATTTGGAATTAATATGTGGAGGAGATTGGAAGAATAAGATGTGAGGATAAGGAAAAATGCATAAAAAGTTACCTCCGTGTCTGATCTATAGGTCTAGTGTTTGAGCCATTGAAGTAATCACTAATATTTGTATTAAGGTAGACGGTCTATATCACACTCCTCGAGGTGCGATCCTTCCCCAAATCTTATTATTGTAGAATGTTTTGTGCACCAGACTAGACTGCCTTTTATGGCAAAAATAAATTCATACGACTTTGATTTTTACATGTTCATTGCAATTTACAAATAAGAGATCCATACAAGAATAATAACAGTTTGGTTCCTTTTCTTTTTGTCGCTGTTTCATTTCTTCCAATAATTTTTTTGTAACAAAATCTACATATTTAGAAGCTATATTAAAAAGTACTATAAGTGTAATAGTTATAATTCAAAATATTTTAAAAAGTTGTTGTCAAATAAAAACTTCTTTGATGTCCTAAATTGTCATAGAGTCACATAAAGTGCAAAAAAGAGATGATTTTATTCAAGATTATGGGCTGCCATTTTGAGATTTTTAATTTGGTATCTATTATATGCACATGATTAGGGGAATACTAGCAAATTCCAACTGATGAAATGTTGGATAAAATGTTCACTGACACATTTAGTAAGCTTCAACAAGTCTTTACCAATACAAAAATGGGTGACTCAGTACATTAAGCTCCCACTATGTGTGGCGTCTGAGGAAGTGCCCTGACCATTGGGTCTATTTCTGCAGACATACATTGTATGTTTCCACGACTCGAACATTGTCGAAAGACTACTTACTATATCTTGTCAAAATTGGTGAAAGGACCATTCTAATAAAAAAAAAAGAGAGGAGAAAATGCCTTGAGCAGAATGAAAGAAAAAACTAGAAAGCCAATGAAAATGATTATTCATATGTTGCAAGAGTAACAGTTACTGTGCCTTTTCCTACATAGAATATCCCTGAGGTCTTTTTTACACAAGTTTTGAAGCAATCAATGGAATCCCCTGGATCCTCCAGACTGGTAGAGTTCAAGCCTGCTTTTGGATTCATGCAACAATGTCTCCGTCTTTTCATCTCGGTTCAAGTGTGCCTGCTTTGATGCCCATTTGAGCACTGAAAGTACCTGGGCTTCAGCAAGCTCTTCGCTATTAGAGACGTGCAATGCCATGTCGCATAGCAGAAGCAATGCAGAATTCTGAACTACTTTTTCACCAAAGCAAACAAGTTGAACCAAATGTCCTGCACCTCCAGCACTTATTATTGCCTTGCAATGATTCAGGTGAAGGTAGTTCTCATTGCAAGAAAATTTCTTGAGGGAAATGGCCGCTTCATTTGAAATCTCTGGTTCTCGTTGATCGAGCAGCTTTACTAATGGGATAATCATCCTCGTCTCTGTAGCTCGAAAAGTCGTGGCCAAATTCCCAATTGATCGAATGCACGGAACAAGCAGGTTCAAATCTTCTTTCTCAATGATTCTCAACAGTTGATCAACAACAGCTTTGCAAGCAGGTGAATTAGGCTTGAACACTGACTTTCTCAAATCAGGATCTTTCTCCGCCACAGCTGTGATTTCCATTACTGCCATCGCAGAATGATACTGAACATCTTCAGCCCCTTTCTCCAAGAGTACTGCAAAGCAAAGCAGTGCTCTTGAATCAGTAATGCTATGGCAAATAGTTGAATTTCCCTTAGCCAGTTTCCATAAAGCTCTTGCAGCCATTGCCTTTATATAAGCCTTGGTATTAGGGTCCTCCGATTCTCGCCCTTTATTACTGACCCCTGTAGCATAATGACTCTGCTGATGATATGTCTGGTTTGCATCATTGACCGGAAATTGCTGAGACGGTTGCATAGCCGTGGTGACAGTAACCACATTGTGCATCTGAGTAAGCTTCTTATTTCTTAAAGGATGTGGCATGTGGCTATTATCATCATCCTCATTCACCTTGTGCACACTACTCACATTACTAGCCGAAAGAACAGCATCAATCGACGTGGATTTGCTAACAATAGCATACTTGCTATGCTCCTGAACCGTCTCAAACGCGAGATGGCTAACAAGTAATCTGATTATGTTATTCTGATGAAAAACATCTTGACATTCGGGGTAATGTGCAGCAAGTTCAGAAACTGCCCAAGCAACCACTGCTTGAACTTTCATTAGACCTTCTTTGAGAATTTTCACAAAAACTAAACACACCCCAGCATTCACCATGTGTTCGACACTTTCAGGGTCACATCCTAGTAATCCAATTGCCTTTGCAGCATTCTCCTGACCCTCCAATTTCCCTTCCTTCAACAATTTCAACAATGGTCCTACTCCACCTTCTTCAATGATCAATTTTCTGTTCCGATCATTATCTCTAGCCAATGAAACCAACGATGCAGCAGCATCAGATCGATCATTAACCGAACCAGTACACAAAATGGCTATATGCTCCCAAATAAAACACAATATAGGCTCATTAGTAACAATAGGAGGAAGTCCTAAGTACCCATCAGCACCCTCTTCAGCTGAGGCAGAGACGCGGAGTAGCCACGACACATTACTAATAGAATTCTCTAACTGTGAAGACAAGTTACGGAAATCTGCAGAAGGTATGATGGTAAATACGCGCTTCACTAGTCCCTGAGTGCAGCATTTGGTAACAATAGACATAGCTCTTTCCAAAGTTTGTTCAGTATCATCAATAATTCGGCTCATGGGTCGTTGATAGAGCTCGTTGCTGGCTCGTGCTGCTTGACGAAGCAGCACAATCAGCTTCTCAGTCTTGGACTTGAGCTCAGCACATTCTTGATTGAATAAAACTGCCTCATCAGCTGCCTGGATCACTTGGTCAGCTAATTGGATTGGCTTTGCCAAGATTTGCTTAACTATATCCGCCATCAAAGGGGATTCAACAATTTATATATATCGCGAAAAAAAGAACTTACTTTTGCCTTATTTAGACCAAATTGAACTCTGTTGCATTCATTCAATATATGATCTGTTCAAGATGAGGAACTTTTGCTCTTCTTTGGTAGAATTGGTAGATCAAAAATTAAAAAATGAAGTTTTTATTTAACCAACTCAAGAATCTTGCCGACAAAAACCAAGAAATGATGAGAAATCAATGACTAAAAAACTTTAAAACTTTTGACGAAGTGAGTAATTGATGTGACTTTTGCTTTGTCGTACGTACTACTATAGTATATATCAAATGAAAAAGGAAATGAAGATTGTAAGGGATAGAAATAAAAGAAGACTTTTGACTTGGGTTTTGCAAGACTAATAAATAATACTCTACTAAAAAAGTAGATGAACTTCCTTGGACGTTTGGCTATGGAAGAGTTAAAAAGTTTTTGGTGACTTGACTTCAAAAAGTGTTTCTTATCATGATAAAACTTAAGAGATATTTTCTCCGCCCCATTTTATTTTATGTGATACTATTAGACTTGATACAAAGTTAAAAAATAAAAAAATAAATATATATATATATATAGTATAAAACAATCTTTATATATATGTGTAGTTATAAATCATTTCATTAAAAATCAAATGAAGATTTTAAAATTAAATTGTTTCTAATTATAGTGGGTGACACTCTTTTGCGACATACTAAAAAGAAGAGTGTGTCACATAAAATGAGACGGGGAAAATACTATTTATTCCATTATATGCCGAAGAGTCAATTGGTTTTACAAGGTTAAACTCATCTTTTTAACAAAAGTAGGCACAAATAAAAATAATCTTAGTATAAAAGGGCTAAGGAGCAGAAAGCCACCTAACTATTTCGTTCCATACGTCCTCTTGGGTATGGCCCCACGCTACATGACAAAAGGTTAGGAACATATATTTTACCACTCCCTTGCGAGGATCCCTTTACGCTCAGATAAAAAATATATAAGAGTACTTTGGATTGACTTAAAAAAATAATTTTTAGTTAAAAAATAAAAAGTGTGAGAGATCTACTTTTGGTTTTTAACTTGAAGTCTGTTTAGCAATGCTATTAAAAGCCCATAAATACTTATTTTGAGAAAAAAAAATATTTTTGAAAAATTAGGTGTTTGGCAAGCTTGTAAAATTGTTTTTAAATGGAAGTAGAAACAGTTTTTCTGTTGTTGGGAAGAAGGTAAAAATTTCTCCTTTTTAAAAAATGCAGAAGTAGAAAATTATTTTTTTCAAGACTAAAATATCCCTTCCATTTATATATATTTACCAATATTTCTCTTATTAATTAATTAACATATCCCACATGTCTGGGTAGGTTTCATTTAATAATTTATTTTTTATTTAATAAAATTTATATTTTATTTTACGTATTATTTTGTAGAATTAGAAAAAAAAGGTAATAACAATATTTTTGCAAGATTAGAAAAAAAAAAAAACAATACCCTCCAAAAAAATGTATAATATTAATTGAAAATTTGAATATGAATATTTTAATTTAAGTTAATTTTTTGTAATAAATGTTTAAATTAGTTTCTTAGTATAAAATAATCATAATATTAAAAGTACATTAATACTTGCCCTTTATGGTAATTTGACTCTCAAAAGCATTTTTTAAAAAGATTAGTCAAACACAATTTGCTAATAAAAAGCACTTATCAAATAAATTAGCCAAACATAAATTATTATTTTTCAAAAGCACTTTTCTGAAAAGCGATTTTTAAAAAGTGCTTCTGAAATTTTTTAAAGTCATTTTAACTTATTTTAAGTTATTTTTAATTTTGCCAAACACTTCCTAACTTTATTTTAAGTCATTTTTGACTTATTTTAAGTTATTTTTATATTTGTCAAACACTTTCAGAAGTCAAAGACGGACTTAAAGTAGGTTTGACCAACTTTTAAACCAATTCAAACACTCTCTTAGTCACTTTGATCAATTTAAATTTAAAAAAAAAAAATATTTTAATTATATTTTTACATTTTTAAAAAATTGAAAAATCACTTTTACTTCTGTTTATTTTTTTTCAAATTATCCTGTCTTTTCTCATTAATGTTGTGTTAGTCAAGCGAGATGTTTAATAGAGGTACAAACAGTAGCTTAGACAAATATTATATTGAAAAATGTTCAGTAATAGTAAAGACAACTAATGTACAGCTCGTTGCGAGTTGATAAGATAAGGGGCGAATTCAAGGTTTGAAGATGATGAGTGCATTATTAATGGCTAATTTATGTTAGTTAAAACATGTTATCCAATAGTATAATGGCTAATTTATGTTAGTTAAAACATGTTATCCAATAGTATCAATTTGTATGATAATTTTATCAAACATAAAAATATAAAACAAATGTACTAACGTATAAATATGCATTAAATGACCTAGCTAAATAAAATTTGCTTTGTAGATTGGTGATTTTAAACTACACTTTACACAATGAGGTCGCAAGTTCAAAACTAGTCATCCCCTTATTTTACTGATTCTTTTAAGCTTCACAAATAAAAATGAAAAAAAAAATGAAAAGTAGTAAATCGGATACAAACCCAATTCTCTCACCTCAAAGTATGCAACGTCTAATTTTAAGCTTCACAAATAAAAACGGAAAAAAAAACACGAAAAGTAGTAAATGAAACACAAACCCAATTATCTCACCTCAGAGTATGCAACGTCTAAACCAGCTAAACCAAATGGTTTTAGTATTTTTGGGTATCTAATAAAATATATATTTATTTTAAGCTATATATATTCATACGTGGATATAATTTTTTGAATTTAACGGGTTCACGTGTACCTCGAAGACATATGTGGGTCCGCCTATATATACATCCATTTTACTAGAGAGAGATTTGGTCATACTCTTTTGTTTATTTTACTTGTTTGGTATTAACTTGACATACCACTTAAGGAATAATAAATAGAATAATAATTTTACTAAATCACTCTTTGAATACAATAAAGGAAGAATAAACTCAATGCTTTGAGAAAAATGAATATCTATTTTTAGTATAGTGGACAAGTAAAAATGAATCGAGAGAGTAGCAAAATCTGGGCCTATATTAAAGTCATTTAGAAAAGTATATACCTTTTGTAAAAAAAATATATTTAAATCGGTAGTGTATATAATTTCATTACCCATGTAGTTTAACCATATAATAACTTATTTATTTGCTAGTGTACTTGACGGTCTCGTCCAAAGTATCAAAATACTGTAATGTTATATTATGTATAAATTTATATGAATGAAAAACTCAACATAAATAATAACTGTGTTAACATAAAAATGAATATATAAAATTATTAAGAACAAAGTGAAATGAATTAATATTTTTTATCCCAACTTCACCTTTTTAAGCTCCAAATAATTGAATTCAGAAAAATAATTGTCTAATATATTAAAGTTTTATATTTTCTAGGAAATAAATTACACTAATTATAAAGTCATATTTATAATTATATAAAGGACAATAGTGAAAATAATAGTTTAAATTATGTCTTTGAATATTATTCTTAATATGTTTCCTAATTTGATTTCCCTTTTTACATGTATTTTTAACAAATCTTCGAATGCGTTTAGAACTTATGTGCTATCATTATGATAATTTCACGAATAAAGTTATAAAGATTATATCAATTTTGTGTCTTGTTTTGATCAATAATTTGAACATATTATATTGTTTAGAAGCATAGAGTCCTAGTTCTATTTTAGGGAAAGTAAATCTTAAGTAATTAGGGATTAATTATTTTGTTTATCATCTCCATTACACCTTCTTTTCATTTTCTCAAGTGCATATTTATATAAGTGACACTTGTCATAGTTATAATTTAAAGGTCTAGATTAAATTAATTGAACAAGCCTCCTAACCATAGTTTGAGAACAAATTAAGAAAACACTCACCAACTTTGGTAAGTTTCCACTAGTTTTGACTCCTCATTTGTATCATCAAGTTAATTATGCTTTCTGATTTCTTGTTGATATAATTTTAATTTTATTTAAAAATTAATCAATTAAAATAAAAATATCCTTAATAAAAAATACATAGAAGAGGCAAATACACAAAAATAACTCGAGATAATCTCTAAAAATGTAGTATTAAAAAAATATTTTAGATCATATTTTCTAAATTAATTTTAACATATACCATTATATTTATTTTTTATTGTAATCTTGTAAACTACCTTTAAAGAAAAAAAAAATCTAAAGTATTTTTTATTTAGTAAAAAGATAAGTATTTTCCCAATAACACAACTTACGCCAAAAATGAAAATAAAATGGACAGGAAAGAAGATATTATATAATAGTAATTGCAAAATATTTTAGAATATTTTCTGTTTTCCAAAAAATAAAGTTGGTCTCCTCCTTTTTTCTTAATTATTTTGCTTCATCTTTTGGTCAGATATAAATTTTTTTAAAAACAACGAAGGGTATTCTTAACTTTAGATTAGGAAATGATATTAGTGCAGAGGTAAAACATATATCATAATCGGAAAAAGGCTAAAAATATCCTTGGACTATTAGAAATGACAACAACCATGATTACTACAACACTAAAATGAATTCATACTTTAACCAATTGGCAACTTTCTCGAAATAGTTGTTTTATATAGTGTGAACTGTGAAATTAGAATAATACTTATCAAAATATGACATAAATAATCATGATATTACCATAAATACTTTATAGTACCCTAACAACTAATTTTAGTAACTTAAAACTACCAAACAAAATAAAATTTCAACTTTTACTAGGATTAGGCTAAAAGAAACACATATAAATACGTTACACTACCATTAGTTTCTCATATGCAAAAAAAAAAAAAAAAAAACTTATTACTTCCAACTACTTTTTTATTTTCTCATA
>JAJOOR010016964.1:0-18758 GCA_036250505.1 Solanum acaule
CTTAGGTTCTTGGACTTCAGTTCCAAACGAAAATCACAAGAGGAGGTGTGATAATATAGTCTTAAGAGTGATGCTTAGTCACATATACAACTGTCACTTAAAGGTGTTGCCCCAAATTATTGTGTGCTGCCCAAAATGTATACATATACACCTATATGTATATAATTGATACCAACACTTTCAATTCATATGAAATTTTAATTAGAAAAATTACGTAAATACCCCCATACAATACCTTAAATTACGAGCACAATTTATTTTAAGCAAGGTTGCAAATATCACAAAATTTCAAGTTCCCAAAATAAGAGTAAAACATATTATAGTAATTAAGAAATGATGCATCGACATGCGAGAGTTGGTCTACTATTTTAGGGGTGTTACAGGGTGGACTGTCATGTCAACTCTAATGGCAAAAATAAACATTTTAAGGTATTTGTTGTCCATGACATAGACGGTAAGGTTAGTTTTGATCCCAAACATAACTAAATGGTATATATGGGATATTTTGAATAGTTTGAGGGTAATTTTGACCCTTTTCTGTTTTATAAATGAATATTTTTTGGAAAACAATACTACACTTTCAATATCGGAGCCAAAAAAGGAAAAAAATATTGAGCAAAATTTTCAAAAGGGAAACAAAAATTGAGGATCAAACCAAAAGGGAAACATTTGGATAGATGTTGTTAAATCATTGGTTGAAAGGCGCATGCTGACATGTGTCTTGTAAGGTGCAAGTTGAATGTCTTGTAAGGCGCTTGTCAACATGCACCTTACAAGACACATATCACCGTGCACCTTCCAACCAACAATTTAACGACATCCATCCTTTCATCCAAATGTTGCTCTTTTGATTTGATCCTCAATTTTGTTACCTTTGCTCAATTATTTTGCCCTTTTGGCTCTAGACTCTGCTATTTACCCTCTCTTACGAGATTCAAAACTAATAAACATATAATATTATGAATTATTATTTTTAATTTTCATACCTGTAAATATACAGTGCTAACTTTTATAATTCATTTGTTACTGAATTTCTAAAGTCTAGTATTAACTATAAAATTTTATTCATGATTTACCTATGAACTATTGAAGAAACATTAAGTTTTAGCATGTTTAGATTCATATTTAAATGTTTTGATATAAGCTTCACAATACAAGGGATCGTTTGGTACGAGGATACAAAAGGTCATTTAATATAAGGAATAACCAATAATTAATTGAGATAAATGTAGAAATATTTTATAACTAATCTCATAAGATAAAGAGATGAAAAGGGAAAATGATTAAAAACGAAATTAAAAAAAAATGTCAGAAGTGGGATTTGAACCCACGCCCTCTTACGAAGACCAGAACTTGAGTCTGGCGCCTTAGACCACTCGGCCATCCTGACTTTTTGGTGAATATTTCTGTAACATATTTATATATTAGCAAATACATGTCATACAACTAATAGCATATGGAGTTTCAGAAATAGATTATGTACTTCGTCTTGCATCTATTGATGTGGTGTAAATACGCGAGGGTAGTGAGTCTTATACTCTTGTTTACACATTTTGAATTTTAAACTTCCGACCATGTGACCACTTTTCAAACTTCAAAAGTTAATTATTTGTGTGAAGCAATGTGAAGTTAGAAGTTTGAGATGGCACATTTTGGCAGGAAATATACATTCCGTTCATATATTCGAACGTGGTTAAAAGAACATATGCGCCAAGAACAAAACAAAACAGGATAGGATGTTATCCTACATATTCTTTTCTCATTTCTTCCCATATCGAATAACTTGCATGATTTTGATGGGTATAGGACGAATCTAGGAATAAAATTGAACTTATTACTTCAGAAAAAGCACTACTATGGGTGTGTTCCATACGAAGGTAAGTCTAATCTTACAAAAATATTATTCTAAAAGCATTTATATATAATCTAGATAATTACGAATAACATTTATATATAATCTAGATAATTACAAATGGAGATAGTGGGCTGGGGGTGAGGACCACAATCATTGTAAAATGCCATCAGAGAAAGAAACAGAAGAATTACTAGCCAAAGTTGTAACTCGAAGGAACATGAAGCAGGCAAATTTGAATTAAACTTCCATAATAACAAAACGAGTCAAGTTCATATGACCTTGAATTCAATATCCTTGTAGAACAAAAAAAAGAACCAACTGTATACATCACAAGACTCTTTGTGACTAGTAAATCCAATTAACATGCATGTCCTATAGATAATAAATACCAAGACTTGGTGTGTTTTGTTGTGAATGCAGAACTAAATGAATGAATGCATTGAATGATATGAAAACACTTGCAACATCTATCAACAAACTAATATAAATATTACGAAGATCGGATATTTCCCAAAAGCTACTACTTTGATTCATGCTTTGAAGTTGTAGAGCTGTTGAGTTGTTGTCGTGCTTGAGCATGTTGTTGTTGCTGTTGCAACTGATGCATGTTTAGCTGATTAGATTGTTGCTGTTGCAACTGATGCATGTTTAGCTGATTAGATTGTTGCTGCTGTGACTGAAACATCTGAGGATTTAGAGATAGCTGCTGAAACTTGGAAGCGTCTGCACTAAGCTCTGTGGTTGCAATCTTCAAGCGTTGTACTTCAGCAGTTAATGCTTCATTTAGAGCTGTCATAGCAAAGCTATTAGGTTTCATATTTGTCTTCTATAACACCAAAGAACCTCACAAGCATAAAAATACACGAAGCATCTGGCCTGTTCTCTATTAGCATTGAGGGAAACAGCAGACAATCAAACCCCCACCCCCAAATAAACAGAAACAAAAATAGATGGAAAATTGAAGCATAGACTGATGCTACGCTTACATTTGCAACTGATTCTATCCACCAAAACATGATGATGGTTTCACAGATTCCTCTAATTTAAACAATCAATGTAACATGCAATGGTATAGTTAGTTACAAAGATAAAGTTGATCAGATTTTCATTAGTTAAGACAGAAAATAGTCTGCACAAACTACTTTTCAAAAAAAAACTGTATGCACAAACTTCACTTTTAAGGGTGATATCTCATTCTTATTTTTTGATAAACCTTTTAAGGGTGATATCTCATTCTTAAAAGCCAAGAGTAAGTGAATCGATTTCTAGATTTTTTTTTTGATAATTAGCAACATCGAGTCATAGATGAAACATGAGCTGACAAATACATGGTCATAGATCACAGAAGCAAGATTAATACCATCACGAAGTTGAGCTTGCTGTTCCATGGCTTGCAAACGAAACTTCAGTTCACTATTTTGGCTTGTTAGCCCAGTCGCATCTCTCTGAATGCAAGTACAAGCTATTGTTAAGCAGTGATAATACAATGATTAGAAGCATTAAACAGGACAATATTGAAAAGTTTATCACCTGCAAGAGGGTCAATTGAGCAGATAATGTGGTGGCTTCAGTCTGCAATGTCTGAACCTTGTGTTCTAACTCTGCAATGTATCTCATCTTTCTTTCTTTAGAACGAGCAGCAGATTGACGGTTGGCTAAAATCCTACAACAACAAACAACAAAATAGGGAATGTCAGCTGCAAAGCATAGAGGAATGATATTGAAAACGCAAATAGATGCATCACTTCAAAGGGAATTTGACCTTTTGGCTCGTTTTGGATCTGCTAAAGCTATCTCTGCAAGTTTTTCATTTGCCATAATTTTCTTCAATTCAGCTCCACTAAATTCACCATTTCCAAATTCCAAACTGAAACTGTTTGAATTTCCATCAAGTGAATTGGTTGGTGAGAGTTGGCCTGGGCGTGGTCCAGGAGATGGAGGCAACTTTGGTGAATCATCAATGAAGTTTAACTTCCCCATAAAACTATCCATCGAAACACTCCTGTAGTGTCTAGTGGTCGGAGCGATATCTGCCACAGCACTCCTTTTGACCCCTTCCCTCTTCTGCATACTGCCGCTGCTGCTGTCATTGACACTGCTTGTAGCTTCATTATCACTGCTATCACCACCATTCGTCTTTGTACCACTCGCTCTACTATCTAAATCTTCACGGTTCTCAATACCCAGCTTCTCATCAGTTCCCGAAGAGTTAAATGCATCAATGTTGTCCAAATTCATATACGCAGAAAACAAGTCGTCCACAACTTCTCCTTCAGATTTCCTCTCACCCATCCCTTCAACATTGTTATAATCATTTCCTCTTTCCCACATAGATTCACGTTTAACCAACTGAACTGGTTTACCACCCGAATTATCCCTTGAAGGGACTGACCTTTCAAGAGCACCAGGACTCCTTAACGGAACAAGTGGTGGCGAGGACTGCATTATAGCAGAAAAGCCGAATGGTATATCACTATTAGACCTCCTATGAGCCTTACGAGGAGGAAGACTCTCCCCTGCCCTGGATGAATTACACCTAGAGAAAGGCGTAGGCGGCAATAAAGAATGAGAATTGCCATCCTGATCACCCATTGAGACATCAGCAGATATCGGGTCAGACATTGACGTGGACGGGGATTCCCTATACGGCGAAGGGCTCAAGGGTGGCAAGGAATCCAGTGAGAAAAACGCTGGTTGTGATAAAGATCGCGAATGCGATGGCCCTGCACTAGTAAAGTTCTGCATACACATTTGCTGATTCCCTGGCCTGGTTACAGGGATCTGAGAATATGGTGAAATAGGGGGCATTTGCGGGTGAGAAGGCGGTATACCTACTCTTTTACTATTTTCAACACCAAAATTGGGAGAAAATTGCCTCATTTGACCCCTAAATTGAGAGGTTGTCAACTGGGGTATGTCCAATTGGTTCATCGAAATAGGTTGAAGCTGTTTAGGAAGTGCAGAAGATGATGTCCCAAATGATGATTGAAGTCTCTGAACCATATCACTATTACCTTCGTCATTGTCACCAGACATTTCTTTTTCCCCAAATTTCAACTCTACCAGTCAACTAAAAAACACCCTTTCAACTTTACCAAAATCCAACCTTTACAGTTCTGTTACACCTGAATTTTCAAAGCTCATCAATTTCATAAAACCCCAAAACAAAAAACAATGCAAAACCCATTACACAAACCCCCAAAAAGTACCAATCTTTAGCATAAAAATCAACAAATCATTAGAAACAAAGAACTGGGTATTCATCTAATCATCAAGAAAACGAAATGGATAACAAAAAATTGAGTCTTTGACAATACCTGAGTGTAAATCCACCATTTTCAACAGAAGATGAAGAAGACGCTCCTCTATTCCTCTTTGTGTGTACTTTTTTCCCTTGTAATACTGTTTTTTCTGTGATATTTTACTTGTTTCTCTCTCTCTATCACACTGTTATCAACGAAGATGACTACTTACAACAACTATAATTACACGGATTTCATGACAAGACTACTATACTTTCTACTACTACTTGAAAGACGCGTGAATTTAATATGAATTTCAATTTCATTTGCATTTGCATTTCAATTTGAATTTCATTCCGACTGCATTTATCCAATCTTCTTTTTTTTTTCTCCCTCTATCACCGCAGATTATGTAGCAATGAATCTCTCTCTTTCTTTTTCTTCCTACTTATTGTATTTTTCTTTTTTTGGTCTTAAAATAAAAGATTTCTTTTTCCTTTTTTGGTGTATAGTCCAATTTAAGTATAATATTAAGACGTTCGTAGCTAGTTAGAGTTATTCATGTATTTATAAAATAAGAATTAGTTATATGTATCAGTTATTTCACTTTCAAATAATGCATATTCATATATTAAATTTCTTAATCTTATTGATTATGCGAATTTCTAAATTAGCAACTCATATATTATATTACCTATCAAATTCAAATGTAAGTAGTATAAATTATACATAAATTAATATTTATATGAATAACTTATTTATTATCGAGCTACCAAATGAATTGCAATCTCTTAGAAGAGCGTGTGGGATACTCTCTTTTGTAGAGCGTGTGGAATACTCTTCTTTGATAAGAGATTGAATTGCAATTGTCATTGAAAGTTTGGACTTGAGTTCACAAATAACCATTTTCTTTGTCCTTGATATTCAAAGTTTCATCTTATTTTGGGGGTGTAATAATCATGGTAGATATTTATTCATATCGAGCATTTATATAAAATTAATAAATACTATAATTGAAAGATGGATTAATATATGAGCCACTCTTTAGTTTATTATTAAATTTTATCTAAATATTTAAATTATGTCTTGTTTCAATTGAACTTATGAACGGATGAAAAAAAAATAATTAATAGATACTTTTGGTTTAAATTCTTTATTTAAAAAAATGGGTTTGTTAACAAACGTTTATTAGTTGTTAAGTTAATCAATAAAAAATATATTATTTTCTTTAATTATTCACATCAATCTTAATTGAAATAAACATGAGGTTTTATAATTTATGCATATAATTAAAGGAATTAACAGAACTTTAAGTGTTTAAATTATATGCTTAATGCGTGATTATGAATATGATTAAACGTTTTTGTAAATTTGAACTAAAAGTGTATATATATATATATTTAGAAATGTCATATTACGTCTGCTCAATTGAAATAAATTATAGTTCAAGTGTCGAAATTTTTTTAAAAAAAGTTATCAATATATTAAGCCTAAATAATATGTTATTTTTACTCTTTAACATTAACTTCATTAAATTAATGTAAACACACTATACGATTAAATATTTATCATATGATCCTACTTCAATATTTACCACTAAAATCATATTCCTTTTTTAGAGATTTTATTGGATTGTCAATGGATATAGAAAAATATAAAGTAGTATTTGAATTTTAAAGAGTCTGCATTGTGAAGTATTTTGAAGCTACAAATTGTTTTCATGCTTTATATTTTTTTGTGACTCAATCAAAAAATCAACTCGATACGATTACAATCTAAGATCATATATGAAGACATAAATTTATTACTTTCGACCTTTGTGATACACTTCAACACTTCCACCACACATTGTAATGAAGCATTTAGAGCATGAATTTTATCATATGTATGTGAAATTAGAATGTAAGAAAATGGTACATTTTCTATATTTCTCAAAGCATAATATTATTGAAAAGAAAATATTAGTAAATATTGCACTCTATTTTCGGTTCTTTTTAAGTCAAATTGTATTAATTCTGTCATATATTGTCAAAGTTTGAATATATATTGATTAAATACTGATAGTAGTAAATAAATTTATGTAACACGAAAGCTCTTCTTCCTTTTTCATGATTAAAGAGAACCATTTTGCATTTTTTAGAACTTTACAATATAAGTAAAAACAATTAGTTGCAAAATATCTTATATAGGTAGGAATGCATTTAATAGTTCTGCAAAAAATTTATGAATCCAATATATATAGTAGTACTATATAGTCAATTAATTGGAAAAGAAAGGGTGAAGAGGTCCATATAAACTCTATTTCTCTTTTCTTTTTATGGGGATACTTAATTGGTAATATATAATTATCAGTTACATTAATTAATAAATTCATCTACCACTAGACAACGAGTGTGTAATTCGTTAATAGAAAAGAAATATCATTTCCGTCCCAAAATACATGTTATATTTCATTTTCTTCTATAGTTAAACTATATGAATTTTAATTTATTAATATTTTAAATGTATTTTCATCATATTAATAGTAGAAGAATTACAATTTATACTATTTTCATATAATTTTTAAATAATAAATTTATCTGATCCGACTTTACTCCTATAATCCTATTTTATCAATGATTTAACGTATTAATCAAAAATCTTAAGACTCTCAATATATAAAGTAAAATTTCAATATTTTAAACTATTTACAGGTGTGATATGACATATAATTAATCCCAAATGAGTATTGGTTATTATTATATAGTACAAACATGAATTATAATATACTCTTTTATTATAATTGAGAAATTCTTGGACATACATAAATAATATAGATCCTTAGGTTAATTGATGCATAATTCAACAAATATTGACTACCAAATTCGATGTCTATATCCTTCTTCATTTAAATAGCATACTTCTTTATGCTAAATTAAAGTTTATGGCATACATCTAACTCACCAATCTTAAATTTAAAGTTAATGACATGTGTCTAACTCACCAATGTTAAATTTAAATAGGACTATATTATTGATGTGTTAATGCAAAACCAATAATCAACAAAAGAGTGATTATGCCTAAATTATTGGCACACGTTATCGTGACGGCAATTAGTTGACTTTGACCATTGAAATTTAGGAACTGTGGGCCACTTCTCTTGTACACACCCACGTGTTTAAATCTTAGCGCTATTGGATAATATAAAAATTTATCTATTTTTCTTTGTTCTACTATTAAAAGCTAGAGAAAAAAAAAGTTGATATGGGTCCACATGTCGGCATCATTGGACTTGTAATTTTTTATTTTAATTTTTATAAACTTTTCCAAATGGTGTCAAGTATACACATTAAAACTATAATTAATTCGAATACGCGGTGTGTAACACACATTTAGAAAGAAAGTGTTTCCTAATGAGATTCTTCTTACATACTAATACTCTGATTCAATTTCTAATTAAGAATTGAGAAATTTGATTCATTCCATAGTAACTTTAATGGACCTATTATAATTAATCATGTAAATGAGGAGCTAAAGTCACTTTAAGATTATTTTCTAAAAAATAATAATTGTGGATATAGGAGTCAGGAGAATGGGACTACGAGAATCGTATTCTCACTAACAAAACAAAAATTCAGATAAATAAAATAACTTGATATTACTACATGCGAAAGATAATTGACGATTTGAGCAACGAAGATTTATTAAAAAACAAAGCAATATAACATCATAATTTTTTCCCCATCAAACATGAAATACATATTTATCATATTCAAATTCTGAATTCGACTCACTTGCTTTATTTTTTATCAAGGAACATGTATAGGTGCATGAAACCAATAAAATAATGTGGAAAATACAAATTGTATATTGTAATGTCACAAAATTTGGTGTGATATTAACATGAGCATATGTAGGTGTTGTCAACATGATGTCTGGCAGTAGATGAACAAGCCACGACCGACTTATATGGTGTTTGATATTCATGTGTAGGAAAATATTTCTAGTTAGATAAGAAATTAATTATGTTGTCTTTGACATGATACCTATTTCATTTTTCTTGCTTTTTAAATTTGAGAGATTCATAATTTGATGTAGTGGTTGCAAAGTAAAATATTACACATACAACTCTCATATGTAATGTGAGATTAGTATAAATATACTTTTAAAGATTTTGAACTACTTATATATAGTTCGAAGTAAAAAACATTAGGAATAATATTTACACATGTTGCATGCACAAGGAGGTAGGTCAAGATAAATACTTACCGGCATAAGATTACACTTTATACTTAACTAAATAATTAATTTTAAGAATCAATAAATAGACGACTGCACTTTTTTTTTTTGTTTCCCACTCAGTGTCCGCCTGTCCGATACCCACATTGGAGCCCAAGTATTTCAGTTCACACCATACAGGGCCCGGGGGGGGGGGGTTGCGCTCGTTACTTTCCATCCTTAAGGCTCTAACCCGAAACCTCTGGTGAAGGAATGAGCAGCCCTGCACCACATCCGTTGATAGTGCACTTTCTTTTTCCTTGTACAGTTTCTATATTGAGAGGCACATTAGTCAATATTTTCGTCTAGAAATTCCTGAGATTTTGATTGAAAGTAAGAAAATGTTTGGTCTAATTTGACAATGTAAGGATATTTCCTGTTGATGAACCAAATGTGAAAATGGTTAGTTAGGATACCTAACTTTATTGGGCATAATTTTGTATGATAAAATCAGCTCATTGAAACTGAAATATTCGGTGGAACAATATTGCATTTGCTTCCATATTCTGGAGTCAAAACATTGTGCTTTTCATGTTAAAAAGAAGTTGAGATCATTAATAACACTTTGTTGTCAAACTTCCTTTTAGGACTGCTTAATCTACTTTTCTGTAACGTCCAAACCAGTTTGACACACAAGTGTCAAATAACTCTATCCACCAAGACTTGCGTACATAGGAAGTAACTTCATTGACCAAGACTTGCGTAGATAGGAAGTAACTTCATTGACCGTCTCTTGTGTGGAACTCATGCCACAGCTTAATCGGTTATCATAAGCAATCCTTTCAATGGGATAACAACATCAGCAGGCTGAGGTTTCTAGACAGATAAATTCAAGTACTTGCATTACAGGAGTAGAGAGAAGGAGAAGTTGCAATGAGTTAATGAGCAAGTTAAGGTTCAACTAAGATGAGAATCATGAAAACTAGAAGCTTTCTTATTAGTTGTTATGAATAAGGAGAAGCTCAAAATAGTATACCTGCAATCCCTAGAAACTCCTTTGTACAAGATTAAGTGCTAACAGAGAACTAACAATAAGTACCAAAAAAGTGCTGTAAATAACTGAACCAAAAGTCAGTTACAAGACCTATAGTCACAGCACAAGGTCATCGTGTGACCATCCGAAAGGGCTTTTGATCACTCATTAAGTCAAGCTCTTGGTGTTTTGCTTCCTTGACTACCTATCTGGCATCCAGGCCTAACATAGCAACTGGCTAGCAAATCAACATTGATGCATCACTTAATGGTAATGTAGCGATTGGTACCATGTTTAGCCCAATAAGTCTTGAGATCAATGGGTATAGACAGATCACGGTCAGTTACTGCAAACCTTGTAAGCAATCTGCTAAAAACGCTTCCACTCATTTTCCTACCACCTAAACGAGCATGTCGTTTGTTTGGCAATTGTGGTAGTGGATACTCTGACAGATATGTAGTGCAGCAAGATGACTGCCAGCCCCCACTTCCCCATTTGTAACACTGCCTTGGTATTCCTGTACATGTGCAAACAGGTATTGGCATGGTAGACTCGTCAAATTGGATCTGGTCTATCGAGCCAAGATCCTGAGCATCCCATTCAGCTTTAGATCCATCTGTTGTAAGATGCCGATTCAAATCTTCATTCACTTTCTTTGTCTTCGTTGAGGATTTTGCTGACTTTGTTGACATGCCTTTGTTTACTTTTGACCGTTTTACTTGGAGTGCTTTTGCAGCTTCAGATGATATGGCTGATATAGGAAAAGCATCAACTACGGGCACATCCCTATTGATACAAACAGAATCCGTGTTATAGTTGCGATGATTTTTAGGTTGCTCAGGGCGCTTTGTCCCACGTGTCCTACAACCCAATGAGCCATTCGTGGTACTTTCAAGAAAGTGGAGGGCAGCTATTGCATTGTCCCTTTCTTTTACGGCAGTATCTCGCTCAGCAAATGCGGTATCTCGCTGCTGGATTGCAAAATCTCGCTCAGCGTATGCTTCCTTCTTTTCAATCACTGCTCTATCCCGTTCTTCAACAGCAGCATCTCTTTCAGCAAAGACCATTCTGATTTTTGTATTCATGATGAAAGCCTCTTGGTCCTTCATCTGGTAAGGAGGTACCACGTTCCACTACAGTGAAAGTAATAGTAGTGAACAACATTACTACTGATCATGATGTCAAGATATATTTTTTTTTAAAATTGAAATATATTAAGCATTCTTGTTATTGGATGATTCAGTATATTCAGTAAATTCTTGCAATGTATTCAGTACATTCCCAGCTAGCTTGTGATTAAGGTGTAGTAGTTGTATTGCCTTGACCTTTCATAATAATTGCACTTTTCTTACCGGTGCATAACCTCCTTTGGAATAATCCATTCTGTGTCTCCTATTTTCTCGTTGGCCTCCGTCGTCCATCTTATCTGTCGTGCTTGATGAGGAGCAGACTTGTATCTGCTTCTATATAGTACCTTCTGGATCTAATATCAACTAGTTCACCACCCAACAGTCATCCTGCAAAAATAAAGAGGGGAAGGAATAAGAAGGTTGCAGAAATGTTTTTTCCACACTAGCTATTGCAATGACGATATAATAAAATAAGCCATCCATTAGTGAAACAGATGAAAGTTTCAATCAATTGTTCAAATATACAAAAGCAAATTGGCATAACATAAAAGCACGGTCTCACGGATGCTTGTTCTTTAAAGAGCTGTCTGTCATGGCTACGACTGAGCAAAAAAAAAAAGAGATATTATGGCTATACTCAGTAGCAACAGCGGCCATATAAATAGTGCATCGAGCCTTTTGAAAACTAAGCATCCCCAAACACAGACAATCCTCAAGCGGTGCTTAAGCCTCAAGGTACGACCCACTTTCATGCAAATAGTAGGTCAAATTGACGACAATATTTGCAAGAGGAAGGTGTATCTAAGGAGTAGATATGATGGAAGGCGGTCTTCTAGTGCTTGATAATGAAACATCTTTCCATACAGCATACTACCAAGCCAAAGGGACAGACTTATCTTTCTGAGTAACCCAATTTACTAGGAATTTCCTCCTCCCAAATAATGCAAGAGGAAATGTATATCTAAGAAACAGACTTGCTTGAGAAAAAGAAAAAAAATGTTTTTCCTAAAATGCACAAATGAGGAGAGATCACTTTTATAGTAGCAGGAAGATGTAGTCACTGTGCAGTCACTTGTATTCATTATCCTTTCAAATAAAAATCTTCATAATGTTACACCTTCTCTCTCCACTCTTAGGCCAGTTGGTTCATATTATAATTGTCAACTTAGTTACTGCCAGTATACATGTCTTATTGCAGATTAGAGTTGACAATATATCCTGAGCACATACAATAAAAATAGTGAAACCTTCACTTCAGAGACAAAGATTACAAAAAGAATCACCTCTACTGCAAGAAAAGAAATCGAGGTTTGAGATTACATATTAATGTTAATGAATTCTGTTGCCATCACATATATAAAAGAAGAAAAAAAAAAATAGAGAACAGTGATATGGCACGAAAAGTCAACTCTAGTGGAGGCAAAACGGTAAGCAAGAAAGGTGGGAATCTGCATCGAAGATTGCAACAAAACATAAGGCTGCTTGTGCTAGAGGAAACAATGCCAGAAAGAAACATATCACAGCCATGACATGTATGTTCACAATAACCACTGACAAAAAAGGGAAAGAGCATCAATTTAGTATACCAATAAGCTATATGTCAGAGAGAGGAGGAGAGGGATAAACTTCGCATATCCAACATAATCTCTCCTGGTTGCTGCTAAAAAAGTTATTGATTATCGGATGAGGCTTATCAGGAGACATAAGATGGCAAAATAGAACAATGGAGCAAGCACAGGAAAAAAACTGATGTTAGATTCAATCTCAAGAGGTTGCTGGAATTTTTTGCATATGCTTCCCATTCAATTTGAGCTTTCATTAATTCAAGATTGAACCAAAGACCTGCCAACTCCAGAGTATAGCTAACCATTGGATAAAACGTTACTTGGTTATTCTGATTTAAAATAATTTCAATTGACCTAGTCGATCAACTAGAGAGATTCCAATATACTAAAACGATGAAAATTTACAAAGCAATACAGAACCAAACTTCATAATTCAAGTCAAAGCCATGGAATTCAAGTTTCCTTAGGCTTAAACTTCATCCTTGAATTAGGAGAATCGAGCACTCCTAACTCCGATCATCTGGAGTAATCTAAGTTGACACCGTGCACAAGCTAGCATCCAATCTCACATATCCATTTTGTAATACTCCCAAAAGCAGCAAAGAGAAACTGATATTTCTAAAATCAACTAACTAACAAATTCTGAAAAAACTAAGGTGAATTGTTTTAAAGTAATGAAATAAAAGCAACCATAACCTTAATAAAGGTCATTCAATGATTAAAACAAACGACAATATAATAGTTACATTGATTATATTTGTGTTCAAAGATCCACTTAATATGTACAACCAATCTATTAAGCCTTGTAAGCTGCATCTTTTAGAATACCGAACCCATAAACTCAAAATCCTAACTCCCCCCTCTGCATTAAGAACCCATACATTCCATTCAAGTGACAAAATTTAGAAACTCACAATGAGTCATCAGAATAAATAGTAAACCTACCATTAAATTAGCAAGGATTGACATGACTAAAGCAATCACTGGGGTGTAGCCAAGGCCCAAGGGTGGCATGTTGAACAATATATATATATATCAAATATCACGTCCTATACATATATATTAAATGTTGAATACCTTAAACGAAATTCCTGGCTTTGCTACTGAATTTAAGTACTTGCAGAAACAGTGAAATTAGACAAATTCATGACTACAACATCACTTTCTCGAAACATAACATCAGCAAAACGGATAAACTAGGGTTTGAACTTTCAAACACACACAAAAACAACACCGACGCAGCAATAAAGAATGCTTTAGTAATATGCTGTGAGTAATAAACAAAAGAGAGACTAAATTATAGAAATTGATTGAGAATGAATAACGGCGAGAAGAAGGTGAAGATTGCAGAGAGAAAATTACCGGCGAATTAAAACGGCGAGAGAAGTATGATCATTAGCGAATCGCCGGTGAGTGAAAACCCTTTTCCGAACCCCTCCACTGGAATTTAATTATGTTTGCTACAACAAATTGTTCTTTTTATATTTTATAATAAAAGAAAAAGATTAATTTCATTTTTGAAATATGAACATATTTTAAGAGCAAAAGTCATTGTCCTTTTTACATATATAAAAAAAATAAAAAATTAGAACTTCTCAAGAGATTTGTGATGTAACCTCTAATAATTTGTGGGTGCTTTGATACAAGGGAAAATGGTCTGTAAAATACTTTAATTTTGGCCGAAATTGCTATTACGATATTAAATTTTATGGAGGACCTTTTACCCCTGCACTATTTAATAGTGTATTTTAAAGGTATATATGTGTCCACGTGGACACATTACTAGTTATAATGAAACAATATTTATGATGTCCACGTGGACACATATATATCTTTAAAATACACTATTAAATAGTGCAGAGGGATAAAAGGTTATTTCCAAAGTTTGGTATCGTAACAACAATTTCAATCAAAGTTCGAATATATTTCAGACTTCTTTCCCTTGATACAAATACAATAATAAAAATTTAGGGCAACTAAATGCTGGAAAAAAAGTCATTATTTCTCTTGAAACTTATTTATAAATAAATCGCTTAACTTTTTATTTATAGCATAAGAAAAGTAGGTGCAAGAAACTTTTTACGAAGTTGTTATTAGATTTTTAAAAAGCTACTTGCAACGTATCTTTTTGAAGTTTGAACTACGTGCAAGTTGTCTATTCGATTGTAAGCTTAACGAAATTGCTTCAAGGCTACCTGTTTGAGATACTTACAATAGGTCTGTTTGATTGCGAGTAGGGATATTTTATTAGGCGATTTAACTTACTGATTAACGATCTTAAATATACTAATTTGTTAATCTAATTAATATGATAGCGATTGATTTTCTCTGAATTTAAAGATTATTGACCTATTTATCAGTCAGTTAACAAGGTTAATGAAGAAAAAAAGACTCATAGTTGAATATGCTTATGTGGAGCAAATATGGGCCAAAACATGACACTTTCAAATTCAATATTTTGGGGAATGGAAAAATTACTTAAATAGGTACCTTTTAATTAGAGCTGTCAAAATGGGTTTGGCTCGCTAGGCCGGTCCAACCCAACTCTTCAATTAAATGGGGTTGGGCTTAATTTTTTCAGCCCATTTAAAAACGAGGCTTTTTAGCCCAACCTCATTTGGCCCGCTGGCTCGTAGGCCCAACCCGCAA
Source organism: Solanum acaule (assembly GCA_036250505.1). Classification (NCBI taxonomy): domain Eukaryota; kingdom Viridiplantae; phylum Streptophyta; class Magnoliopsida; order Solanales; family Solanaceae; genus Solanum; species Solanum acaule. The sequence continues at coordinate 15,672 of JAJOOR010016964.1, forward strand.
GCCTCAGAGGTCAACCCGTGGGTTGTGAATTTTAAAAATATTTATTATATATATTTTAATTAATGTTTTATTTGTTAAGATTTTGTCAATAAATATTTTTAAAATATCAATATAAAATCAAGACTATCTTCTTTACATATCTTTTACATTTTAGGGTCATTAGCCCACTAAATTATATTATTAGCTCAAGTTCATTACTCCATTATAACTATGAATCTTTGACCTCTTTTACTTTTGTTGTTATGCCTAATTTTCCACTTCTCCTTTATTGTCTTGTTTATGAAAATAGTGATCATGTAATGTTATTTGCTCGGATGAATCTTATGAATGTTGTATTTTGGCTATTATGTTTTTGTTTTGTAAATATTCATTGAAGTATGTGTAATTTATGAATAAATTTCTGTATGTATTGATGTCGTGTTCATCAGACATCAACGTTCGTACTCTTTTTAAGAGGGAAATGTTGTCCATTTTTTGATGAAGAGCCAACCCGTCCCAACCTGTGGCCCGCTTAGGACTGGGTTGTACTGCTATTTTATAGGGCCTTTAATTAAAAGGGTCAGCCCGTCCTGTCCCAACCCATTTAACTCTCTAACCTGTTAGGGTTGGGTTGGGTCAGCCCATTTTGACAGCTCTACTTTTAATAAATAATTACTCATTTTAGCAATACGTTTTATTTATTACCATTTATAGCAACATATAGCAATGATATGATAAATTTGCAATATGTATTAAAAGTAAATTATGTATGCAATATATATGTATTATAATTGTTTTAAAATATAGGCGAAATGATCTAATGGACCCTTATACTTGTACGAGTTTGTATTATGGACCCTTTTACTTAACCCTTTACCAATTAAACTCTTAAACTCAATCAAAAGAAGATTTTTACACCTCTCATACCATGTGTGTAGTTCACTCCCTCTTAAATAAATGACATGTCAAATCCACATCATTTAAATAAATAACATGTCATAATTATATTCATTAACTAATTTTTAAAAATTATTAATTAATTTTTTTAAATAATAGGTTAAATAATCTTTTAACTCAACATTTTTAATTAAATAAAATAATCTTAACTCCTAAGCGCCGACGTTTTCCTCCTCTTCTCCTCTCTCATTCCCATCGTGAAACAGTAGTGGCCACCAACAAAGAAAGTTGCCGCCGCCACCACCTATTTTCTCTTCCTCACCATCTCCATCTCCGTCGCACGCCCTCACCATTTTCCTTTCCCCATTCCCCGACCTTCACAAAACCAGCAACCCTAAGTCGTCGCACCATCGGCAAACCTCTTCGCCTACGTGACCAAATCCTCGCACCCTTACTCGCCTCATCTCCTCTACACGGTCTTTGTTTCTCCGAACCACCAGCGACCACCCTTGAACCACTACGGACCTCTTCTTCTCTCCATCTTCTCCGGCGTACCAGGATACCATTACCACCCCCCACCGCCTCCGTTCTGGCGAAAAAGGTACCAACAATGAAGAAGACGATTTCTTATATTTTATAATTTTAATTTTTAAAATTTAAATGTAATATCACTCGCTTGTTAAGGCGTGTAGTCACACACTCTTGCCAATTCAGGCATCTTAATGCCACATAAGCTTAGTCAACGGTCAGAGGGGTTTAATATATGGTATTTTACTGATTTTAAGGGTTCAATTGATAAAGAGTTAAGTAGAAGGATCCATAATACAAACTCGTATAAGTATAAGAGTTCATCAGACCATTTCGCCTAAAATATATTATGCTTGTTTGGTAAGAAATTGACACATTGTATTATAAGTGTATTAAAATGTGTGATAAATATATCATTCATCACTAAAACTTGTATTATATAGGTTTTATAAATTATTCTCTGTAATATGTAGAGCTGTCAAAAAGGGTCGGCCCAGCCCCATCGGTCCAAAGCCTCGCGGGGCAAGGAATTTGAAGGGTTAGAGCAGGCCGACCCTTTATTTAGAAAGGCCTAAAAATGCTAAACCCAACCCAACCCTAGAAGGGCCGAGGGCTAGGGCGGGCTAGCCCTTTTTTTTTTCTTTTCAAACTTATAATTCTATAACATCAAGAAAATGAGAAGATTTTCAAATCAAATATGGCAAACAATAGTGTTGTTTCAATAACAATAGCAAAAAATATAGTATAATTAGCATGTATCTCGCATATCGGATACGCAAGCGAGATAAGAGAGTGATAAGCAAGATAAGGGGGAAGCGAGGGCGCGAGATTTGTCTATGTATCCTAGATACATGCAAATCTACTTGGATAGAGTGTATCTAGAACAAATTAACCTAATTTTGAGTCTATATATTTCGAGATACATGTATCTGGACGTACCAAAATCTGGTAAGATTCCTAATATTACAACATATTGTGTATTTAAGTAATTAGATTATATACTAGTGAGATTATTGTAAATTACCCTTAAATAAAAAGTTTTGGCCCATGGACCGACCCTGGCCTATCCCCGATCAAGCCTCAAGGGCCAAGGGCTTATATGGGCCGGGCTTATAAGCCCTAGTTTTAAATGAGCTTGAAAAATTCTATCTCAACCCTATTCCAATAACGGGTTGGGTCGGGCCGGCCCCATGGGCTAACCCCGTTTTGACGGCTCTAGTAATATATATTAAAATTGTATTATAAATATATTAAAAGTGATCAAGTAAAAAAATATTATTGATATAAATGATAAATATTTTCTTAATATAGTATATTTATGTAAGTTTCTCGATTGGAATTGCTTTGAGGGTTTGAATTTGTACATCCTTTCTTTATTTACAAACCTTATCGTTTTACTTATTTATTTCATAGACAAATTAAGCAAAAACATCTCACATATTACAATATTAAGGTCCTAAGAAATTATAGAGAAGAGGACAAATGTATCCCCTTAACTCTATAGAGTTTTGAAATTTCATACAAGGCTTCTAACATTTTATGAAACTTAGATATAAAAAAAGTATAAATGTAATTTATTTATTCTTTACAGATTAATAATTAATTCGATAAGAAAATTGAATAATTCATATCCCGTATTATTAGATATGTAATTATAAATTTTACCATGTTTACCAGTCATTA
>JAJOOR010016965.1:0-18212 GCA_036250505.1 Solanum acaule
TCATGAAGCTTGTCGCAATCACTGGAAACACGAGCGGTCTGCACCAGTTGAGGAGAATAACTAGCAGAGTGGCATACATGTACATTGAAGTCCAGACAGAAAAGGTCCATTTCCACTTGTAAACCAAGTTTTTATACCAAGGAGGCTGAGATTTCAATATGATCTGTGACTGATAAAGTTGGGGTAGGCCGAAAGTTCCGGCTCGAGGTATCATAGTTATTCTGATTGCTTCTGTCCTTGGAAGACCTTCCTTATGCTTTAACATTGGAACAACAATCGTTTGCGTTTCAGCAGTAAGTCCAAGTACTAGGGGCACACTCATTATAAATTCGCGCATCAGACGGATTGGCAGACTTCTGAATCGCAACATACACGGATGACTTGATGTTGCCATTACCAACCCCTCTTTTGATAATGCTTCTGCAACCAACTGATAAAAAGAAGTTATGAATACCTAAAGTAATGTTACCTTTTTTTTTTTTCTTCATTCTATTTACCTATAATAAGCCAATAGATAGACAACGAACTAAGAAGGCATAATACATAAAGCAAACTGACAAGTAAGTACTCTCACTTTCGATATGCACATCTAGACACCTCAACTCATCTCCACTATATATGTAGGACGACACTCCAACTTAAAATATAATTAATTACTTAAACACCTATGTGTCACGTTAGAGTCGTCCATGAGAAACTAGTGGGAACAAATTGGAGTATTTAATTGTCAGTTGAGACCAAGTTGACTTATCTCCACGGTGTGAATGAACACTACAACTTACAAAATAACTACCTAAAAACCTCCAAAATTTATGTGTCACATCCTCATCATCCACGAGAAACAAGTGGGGGACAAGTTGAAGTATTAGTTGTCAGTTGAGACCAAGTTGAGATGTCTACACATGCACTCTCAAAAAGTTAGAATACTCTCAAAGTTGGAGTGCTTACTTGCCTGCCAGCCGAGGCCAAATTTAAGGGTCTAGGTAAACATCTAATGCAATGAAAACACATATTTGAAGCAATCTATATATATATATAGAGAGAAATTGTACCTGGAATACACCAATGTCTCTATTGAAATCAGATTCAGGCATAAGTAGAAACAAAGAAACATACATTGTATGCCCAACAGGCACACCAATATCATTCTTATGACTATAATCTCCACCAAAAGAGAAAACAGCCTTTGGATTCACATCTGCATAATCAAAATACATCTGTTCTCTCAAAACCACAGGCTCTTCCATCCACATCCTAACCAACCCAAATCCCAAAATCCCCGACACAATCAACAAAGTTATCAAAACTATAGCAACATAAGCAGCTCCAAGAATTCCAACCCCAAATTTCTTTAGCAGCAGAGTAACTCCATTAAGTAACTTTGAAGGAACTGTAGCTACAACATGTACAGCTACAGAGACTTTCTTTTCAGTTTCTTCTTCTTCAAAAATATTAGCAAAAGAGAGGATGTAGAAAATGGGGGAAACTAGTGAAATTAAGATGGTGGTGATGATTTCTACTTGTAAAGATAACATTTTTATGAACCAATTTGATGATGAGTTTTGAGCTGATAAATTGTTGTTCTTTTGTAGTTCATCTTCATTGTCATCAACATATTCTTCTTCTTCTTCTTGTTGCTCATTAAATTCATCTTTTTCTTCCATGGAAATCATCACTTGTTTGATGGAAATTTCACCAATGTCACGTTACTTGTCACTTGGGGTTTCTTAAGTTGGTTTTTTTTTTGCGTGACAGAGTTTGTGCAACAAAGTCCAGATGTGAAGTGCACAACGAAGAAGGTGAGAGAAGTGGCACCAAGCTTAACTCAAGAGTTGACACGTGTTCTAGAAAAAAAAAATGCATGTTGTATTGGCTCCGTCTCAAATTACGTTATATCTTTTGGATTTTAAGATTCAAACAAGTTTTTTTTTAACGGTAAATTTTTCATATGCGGTTAAAATATTTTAAATTGTCAATTATTGTAACGTATAATACTTTTACATAGTTTACAAATATATAAATGTCATTTCAAAAAAATTAAAGTTTTAATATGTAAATTTTCAATCAAACTTAAATTATTCGATTATTGAAAAACAAAAAAAAAAATGTTCTCGCAAGGCCGGAAGGAGCGCACGCCAAGTTAGATAGAGCAAAGGGGGGTCCTGTCAGGTCGGTCCGCTAACTCTTTATCTTCCTATTTATAAGCCACATAGATCGAGAAGTATTATATATATCCAAATGCTATTTCGAATTTAAGTTCTACCTTAGTTTTAATTTATTTACTTTATATTATATTTTTAGTATATTTTAAAAATATCAACTTTTTAATTTTAATTTTTTCTTGTAACATATTTAAGATTACAAATTTAAAAATATTTTAATATATTTAATTTAATATCATAAAATTCAAAAAATTTCTTTATGTATTTAAATTCCATATCAAATCAACAATAAAATTTAAGTGAAGTAAAAGAATTAGGTATATTAAGTATTGGCTGATTACATGTATATATAAAATATTTTATATAAGAATAGGAAACTCAAATATTAATAATTAAAAAAGTTTAAAAAATTATATGTAAAAGATATCATATATATCGCTAGATGAATTTTTAAAATTTTTAAATAAAAAAAAATAACTTAAAAATTTATTTTTTCAGCCAGTTTTATAAAGATAGAAATATATATAAAACACTTTTATAAGAAAATCAGCTCTAAATTACAAAGGCATAATACATAATATCATTTAATTTGACCTCATTTCATATTTATGTCCTTCAATTTTTTGTGCGTGTATACACTTAATTTGTATAACGTTATGCAAATTGACACAAGGCGTTCTATTTGTTAGGATAATTAGGGTCCGTTTGGTCATGCGGTATGGTATCATGATATGAAATTGAAATTGAAGTTTTGTTTAGACATGCGCTATGCAATTTTTGTGTTGTATATTTTCTCATAAACATAAAAATCTCATAAGTTGTAAAACTATTAAAATAACCCCAATTGTTTATTCAATCATATCAAATAAACAAAATTTATAAAATCACATAATAAATTATTACAAAACTATTTGTTCTCCACTTAAGTAATTGTTTCATCTAACTTTAATTTAATAATAAAAAAAGAACATAAATTGTAGTGTACTAGTCTTTAATATAATCCTTCCACATAGTATTGACAATTTCCTCACGTTGAACTTGTATTTCTCGATCATGTAACCGAGAAGACGAACCAACATTGTTACTTTGAACCATTTGTTGGTTAATATCATCCACAACTATATTTTCATGCTCATAGATCATAAATATTTCATCATTTTAACAATCGGTTGGTGTGAGTTAAAGTGACTATATGTTGGTGAGAATAATAAATTTTATGTCGGTGAGAATAATAAATTTTAAAAAGTAATGATGTGATTATAAATTTTATTTACATATGTAATAAATAGTTAGTAGATATAAATGTGGGGTTGTTTTAACAAAATATAAATTCGTAGATCAATTTTTGTATTAAAATATCTCAAATCATGATATGAAATTACCATATAATTTCATATCCTGGTTTTTGGAGAATATGAAATCACATCTCATGATATAGAATCATGAGATGGAATCAGCGTAAATCGCATGTCCAAACGCTGATTTTATCTCACGATATAATATCGTGATATGATATTGCACCTAGTTAGTGTCGTATATGGTATGCTACGTCTATCTATATTCATATTTTCTACTTGTTCTCAAAGTTAAAAGACAGGCTACAATGTTGCCGCACTTTTCGTTTCTTTATTAACTTGCTTTCTTGACAACACACCACAGCACTCAACACCTCCGGTCACTTCAGTCCACTGCCGGTTGCCGGCGATCACCAGGTACTGTTTTATCTCTCTTCTTCTCTCTCCTTCCTGTTTTCTCTCTTGCACTTTCCCTTCTGTCTCAGTCCCCTGTGAATCGAAATTGTTTTGCGATTAATAGAGAAGATTGTGGTTTAAGTTCTCATATTTGAGTCGTTGATACCTGACCTATAATTCCCACGTAATTGAGAGGGGCCACCGCGTTGTTAGTATTCGTTGCAATACACTTAACTGTATTATGCAGGTAAGGTGTTTGACGAATTGTTTGAGTGATAAGTTCAGTCGTTGGTGAAGTCTGAGTAACCAAGATACACGAGGAGTTGATTGTAAGCAAGTGTTGGGTGGTTTTGGGTTGGTCCTCAAAATGAGAATTTTCCACAATTCAGATAAGCAGTCTTTTGGCATTGTATTGAATGTCTGTCATCTTAAAAATGAAAATGTGACAGTCTCTGGCGACTATTTTGTTTTTGAAGAGGAGGTTAATCACATTGTGTGACTGCTATCTTGTGTTGGGTTTAAATAAGGTGAGAAGGACAAATGTGGGGAACTAAGCAAGGGGAAAATGAAAAGTCATTTCTCACTCATTAGTAGAAGAGAGGAAAAGTTTTGTGCTTAAATTAGAAAACACATTCTTTGGCTCTTAAGGGTTAAGTAGAGGGTCCCCCTAGCACCGTCATCATCAGCTTCGGTTTTGACAAATGATGTGATTAATTAATTAATTTGCGAATAGACATTTCCTTTTCCAAAAGACACCATGCCTCTTCTAAAAAGATGAGTCTGTTCTAAACATGTGAGTTCAAACCCATCATTGACTATAAATAGAGAGATTCCCTATCAGTTTTCATTATTGACTTTTCTCCTTTTTTTGCATACATTTTCTTACAAACAAAGTAGAGTTTGTGTGATTTCGTTGCTGACTTTTGAATTCGCTGAACTTTTTGAAGTGTGAGGTACCACTACTTCTTTAATATGTATATTCGTTTTATCCTGGAAGGAAATAATCCACAACCTTGGGTACAGTGAGGGGATTAGATAGTAATAAGGTTCTTGGGTTTCGTTAAGGCATGGTTCTTTCCTCAAGAACATATTTTATTTTTTAACCGGGTGTTTTTAGGAATTAATTAGTAGTTAGAAATAAATAAAAAGAAAAGCTTTGGTGTTGAATATCCCTCTCTAGCTATCTCGTGACTTGTTTGATACGAACATAGTTAGACTTTTGAATATGAGTTAAATAAACTCCCCATGGATTTTTGTGTAGACTCTTGAATTGAATGGAGTCATTGACAAAAATGATGTTGTTAGTGACGCTTAGGATAATGTTTTGACTCACTACTCACTGATTGGTATTGTATTTATTTGCCTCAATTGTTTTTGTTGGGAGTTGGAATTGATCCGTCCTGTGGATAATATGTGTCATGTCAGGTGAGGTTTATTTGGAAAATTCATTTGCACACATTTTTGGTCTAGAATTGTTTTCCGAGGTGAAATTTTGGGTATTACTTTGTTTAAGAAATGAAAAAAGGGCTTTATTGAATTGTTAGAGCCTAAATATGCTTACCTTACATTATTTTTTCCCTAGTCACCCTGTTTGAGCATTCTATCCTTTTTGTTGGCATCCATGTTATAACCTAAGTTGCTTGGACTCTCCAAAAATGTTGCCGCACCCGTGTCGGATCCTTCAAAAATACACTGTTTTTGGAGGATCTGCCACGCACCCGTCGACATTTTTGAAGAGTCCGAGCAACATAGGTTATAACCCTTAACCTTTTGATATATTATTATCTTGCTATTTTTATCCTATTCCCTTGAATACTTTAAAAGCTTGGATGAATGCACATAATTCTAAGTATGGAGGTGATTGAGGTTCAATGTCTAGTTGTTAGCAATTACTCTAAAGTGATGTTTGCCTTTGCATCTAGGTAATTGCTAACAGCTAGACATTATCTTTTTTTATTTTGTCAGTTCTCAAGTGTTGGAACTTACTGTTTAAAATAACTGGTGCTTTACTGTTGTGGCAATGCAAATTATGTCCTGAAAATTTCTACTCTGATAATTCATGCATTGATACCTTGTTGTTTTTACATGAGTACCAGGCTACATATGATGTCCAAATTAGCAATAATTACAAGAGTGGCTAGACAAATTAGTCAACTTACAGTGAATAGAACTTCCATACTCACTTGCAGTTACAGTACAGATGTGCAACATTCAATCTCCAACAGGGGTGATGCAGATACAACAGGGTCCTTAGGTGATCGATTTGGCTATAAATCTTTCTCTTCCCTTGCAGGAAAACCCATTGGAGGCAACTCCAAGCCCCAAGTAGGAGAAAATGTCTCAAGGAAGGACAAGATTAGCTTTCTTGTAAATACACTTCTTGATCTAAAGGATAGTAAGGAAGCTGTATATGGTGCACTTGATGCTTGGGTTGCATGGGAGCGGAATTTCCCCCTTGGATCCCTAAAGCAGGTATTGCTCAAACTAGAGAAAGAGCAACAATGGCATAGAATTGTTCAGGTTATTAAGTGGATGTTAAGCAAGGGTCAGGGAAATACAATGGGGACATATGAGCAGTTAATTAAAGCACTGGATATGGATCACAGAGCAAAAGAAGCACATGAGTTTTGGAACAAGAAAATCGGTTCTGATCTGCATTCTGTTCCCTGGCGGTTATGTAGTCTTATGATTTCTGTATATTATCGTAATCATATGCTTGAGGATCTTATTAAGCTATTCAAAGGCTTAGAAGCATTTGATCGGAAACCTCCTGATAAGTCCATTGTACAGAAAGTAGCTGATACATATGAGGTGCAAGGCTATCTTGATCAGAAGGATCGCTTACTAGAGAAGTACAAAGACTTGTTTACAGAGACATGGAATGGAAATCCAAAGGGATTGAGAGGATCTCGACCCCAAAGAAAAGAAAAACAGGCACAGGAAGATTAAGGGTTATATCAAATATGTTTAGTATGCAGGTGTTCGATATCAGGTTTATCAATATTTTTCAGAGATGTTATCTTGGTGCGTTTGAAAATCATTTGTTACACTGTCAAGAATCAAGCAAACCCCTCTGCAGGACAATGGGAGCCTGTGCGACCATGCATTCGGCCAGTGTAAGTTTAGTTGAAACCTTTAGATACTATTCAGATCAAACTGCTATGCTTTTATGTAGTTTTAGCATTTTATGGTGCTTGTCTATGGAGCTAGAAGATGCGATTGAAACATTTACGTAAACGAAAAAAAACAGAATGGTGATATCATGGTTCATGTTTTGAGATTGATGAAATTCCAGTTCTTGATTATACTAATAATTTATTTAATTTTTGCTCAGCCAAGTCTTCTACAAAATCAAATTAAATACAACAACTTTGACGTCTGTCACCTAGAAGATTAGAAAATTCTTGATATATAAACATACTGGAAATTCAGAAATGTACCTACCAAGTTCGCATTTGCTCTGAAATTTAAAAATACATTTTCCACCATCCTTATTTTTCTTCTGTTCCAACATGTATATATTCACATAGATTTTTGTTTTATAAGATATAATAATATAGCTAGAAATGTTTAACAATTATAGGTTTAAGAAAGAGACTAAAGAGGTGGGAGAGATAGGAGAAAAAAAATGGGTGCAATGGGAGCACATATTGTGTTTTCTGACTTATGCTTTTGAATATCTTTAAGGCAGAATAAATAATCAACATTACTATACCTATGAATGTTTTTCACTTTTGATATGGATCTTTACTGATATTTTTCATAGGACAGACTTGTAATATGAATTCCGTTGAGCTTTGTAAATATATAAGGCACTATTTTAGGATTTCATTTTCTAGTATCATGGCCAAAATGAACTCCTACCTCTATCATCTCTTTCAAATTTATTCCAATATCTTCTTGACATTTCTCCGTACACACTCCCCTTTTTTAATTCGAAAAAAAAAAAAAAAAAGAGAAATCTTGAACTTGAATGAATAATTTGTTCCGATCTTTCTTCTTGATGACAAATCATTATCAATTTGTATAGTTTATATACCCCAAACCTTCTAATTATTGTACCATTTCTTTCTTTCTAAAGAGGGGACGGAAAAAGAGTGGTCCACAGGATAGTCATATTATAGTCGTAAATTTCGTTGCAATAAAATTACGTAGTGTTTATTTATTTTCTATAAGGGGTAATTTTATGGGTTTTACTTGGTATCATTCATAGTGTTGTATTGCATGATTTCATTTCGTTGGTTTTTTTTTGCCCCCATGTTGCCATATGGGGGTGGGGTAGACATAGGATTGTAAAAAAAAGGATCCTATCAACTTGTTTCTACTTAAGGTAATAAGCTCATAAGTTTGTTCTACTTCATCGTCAAGAAAGGAAAGAAGACTAGCGAAGCACAGGGGCGATTTGATGCCCTTTAAAAATGAGGCATCTGATTTAGGCCCTCAAACTTGAGGGACCTCATTTTTCAGTAATAATAAAATTATTTTAAGCATTTTTTTTTAAAAATAAATTATATTGTATCTTTCAAGTAATTTGTCTTGCTTTTCTTAGTTTGTTTCGTGACATTAAAGAATGTTTCTTTCTTTTTTGTCAATTTTTAAATTTAACTTTCCACATGATATGTTTAAGACCACAAGATCAAAAAACATTTTCATATATATATAAATTTTTTATTAATAAATAAATAAATAAATTTGTATCTTAAAAAGAATTTTAAATATACTAACAGAATTATGCATCTTAAGAAAACTAAAAGAACAGTTTTCAAGATATAAAAAAAATATAAGAATTAAAAGTTTAAAGGTTTGATATATTTTTTTATTTTAAGGCACTTATTAACTTTAGTCATCCTAATGAAGGAGTGTCAAATCAAAATATAAAACCGTTGGTGCTACACCTCATGTGGTTAAGAGACACTAGACAAAAGAGAGTGGAAAGATAATCTTTTTGTATATAATCGTAACTCAAATAAGTTTTGGATTATTTACATAATGAAATGAAGAAAATTGCGCAATATCGAATAATTACACAATAATTGACTTTTGTAACGTTAGTTCGTCCTTGCAGAATTGTGACCTTATGTCCCATTTGTTGTAGCACGTGTGACGCTCAAGACATATTGAACATGATAACTTGACATCATTCTCACCTTTCTCTCACTATTAATTTGAAGAACCGTTATAAAAATATGCAAGAACTAATAATTTTTATCAAAAAAACATTCCTCTAATGGATTTCCTATGGTCGAATGAAATATGATAATTACTTTTTATGAGAGATATGACTAGAACATTATAAGAAACTAAGCAAACAATGCATTTATGGATATTTAAACTCGAATATGAAGGAAACACAATATTTGATAGAAGGACAGGAAATCCTTGTAAATAACCATCAACTTGATATTTTTGTATTTATCTTCACAAAGAAGAGTTTTGAATTTTTAAAGAAGATGTGATCAGAATCTAAATAATGATTTGCCCTACATGTTCAATCGATCAACTGCTGTGCCTCAAAAGAATTTTAATGAGAACTAGCGGTTGATGCACTACTCCTTTCAAACCTTTGGTGAAATGTGATAAAAGAAAAGGAAGAAAAATTTATGAATCGATCCATATTTTAGGCATTAAGTTAGTATAGCTTATTTCAAAATATTTGTAACATTCGTTTTATACAAACTTGTTTGTTCTTCTTTATTTTTTTATTTTTTTTTGAGTTTTCACTGAATATTCTCTTTTAACTTTTATTCCAATGGACTTAATATCTTTTATAAAGAATCGGAGGAATATGCGGTGATTTTTTCTTGAAAATCTCCAACGAAAAGTACTAATTATTCCTTTTCTATTAAATCGATCATAATCACTATCTAATAACTACCTACATTTCAGAAAAATTTGCACCACAAATAAGATAAAATGAAGAGACTTGCAATTTCATTGAAAGACATCACAATTCATTGTGAAAAAGAATTTATTGAGGCGGAAAAAAAAAACATCAAATTTCTTGGGATCAATTAAGATCGTTTCAAATTGGACATAATCTTTTATTTTTATCATGTTTTTCTAGTATACGCATACAAAATATATTGGGATTATGAAAAGAATCCTTTTGCTTACAATCGAATTTATAGATCAATCTACAATATTAATAATTTGGATTGATCACAACAAATAGATATAGCAAATAAATGAAATTACATGTAATATCCCATCAAATGAAATTTATATTCACATATATCAAGATAATATTGTAGATTGATCTATGGATCCAAATTAAATGCAACATTTATCTTTATTTTATTTCAGGAGGGAACTTTAAACCTACAATTTAATTTCTACATAGTATGGTAGAGAGAAATAGATGAATCTTTTTACCATAAAATCTATTTATTATAATATTGCCGATTCCAATCCACTCATTTCATTTAAAATATGAAATTAGATTTTTTTAAATTTTATTTCATCTACAAATTTGATATAATCAATGTGTCTTCTACTTATTTATTTTTGAATATGATATAAATTATTCAAGATATATATACCAGGCACAATCTACTAATTAATCTATTTATTTTAAATACCACATGTATTACTTTTAAGCACGATATACAATGTATATGTTTGGCTCAAACGTTCGATAAAATCTTATTAGAATTAAAATATATATTAAATACACCAAATATATTATTATTATAAAAAAAAACTATGATTTTAATAGTTTAATTATATATGTATAACAGCTAACAATTAAACCACTTTATACACTTGAAATAATATATCATCTAGTATAAAAATCTGTAATGTTTATTTTTTACATTGGATTGTTACGTGACTTTCTATAGCTAAAATTGCTGGTAACTAAATACACCCTTGATCATCTTCGATCTGCCACATGACATAACAAATAGTCTCAAACTCTTGTAAGGGCATGAGGCAATTTGACGAGAATTTAGGAGTGTATTTACTCATGTTGCAAGATTGGGAGTGTATTTAAGTTCAATTACTCAAGTAAAGAGGTGTTTTTAAGGCTATCAATAATTTGAGGATGAAACTAATAATTCACAACTAGTTTAATACTTCTCTGTTATTTTTTATTTTTATTTTTTAATTTATAAAATGGACTAAAGAAAGTGATTTACCTAGACCAAGTTTGAGGTAGCAAATTAACTATTTTAAACATTTAAGAAATCAGTTTAGATTCTTAAACGTGTCATTATGTTGCGTAATTTTCTAAAATCTTTTTTTCTAATTTTACTCCCAAACCATACACTTGCCATTTTACTAGCTAGACAAAAAATCCATTTCAACATTTCTCCTTAATATATAAACAAAATAATAACAACACAAACAAAAAAAAAAGAAAGACTCTTGCATCACTCTCTCTCACTCACTATCAAACAAGAATAATAGAAGCCACTTATTTTTAATAAAAATATTACTTTTCTGTCATAAACAAAAAAAAAAAAGCAATTGGGGTTTTAGATTTTTCATAATATATGTATATATATTGAAAGCTTCTTATTTTTTGTTTGAAAATCATTCTTAGGGTTCTTCATTACATGAAGGATCTTTGAGAGTTTTTTTTTTCTTTTTATATTTTGGAGTGATGCATGTTTTTTTGGCTTGATTTTTTAGATTTCCTTTTCTTTTGGTTTTTTAAAGAGAAAAAAATTGAAGTTAGCTACTAAGTTCGTCACTAAATTGTGTATAGCTAATATTATTTTTTTGATAATATATTACTAATCCATCGTTGTTGCTATATAGAATTAGTGACAGATTTTATTATTTTAGGTACTAAATTTATCTGTCGCTAAATTGTTTTTCAATAGTGTTTACACAAACATGTAAAAAGGTCCTTATTTTTTAAAAATTATTTTTTATTATTATTATGGTGGGGAATGGAGAGGCAATTGATGAGTGGGATTATCAATTATTTGATGAAAATGTTGTAAATAGAAGTTTTTCCAAGCGTAGCATTGCCCAACGCCGGGAAGAAAAATGTGGTTTCAATGCTTCCGGCATAAGTACTCCGGCGATGTCGCCGCCACCGGATAGGGAAACTTTTCTCACAATACAGCCGGGACTAACTCCAACAGCATTGCTTGACTCTCCGGTTATGCTTCTGAATTCACAGGTATTTTATAGATATTTGTGTGGTTATAAATCATTTCAGTACCATTTTCTTGGATGGACTAACAAAAAATAGTGTCATATCATAAATTGAAACGGATAGAGTAATTTACTCTCTTTCAATATTTTTCTTCTTTAACAAAAATTCTCGAATGTGAATGTTGTCATGATTTTGTGATATTGTTGTTTTCTATATTTGTCCAAAGAGTTGCATGTTAAGTGATGTTTGTTAATTAATTAACCAAAATTGGATTTTTAATAAGACTTATGTTCAAATGTTCAATTCCTATACACTCACAATTCAAATCACTTTGACAGATCATCTTAAAAATAATTATGTTAGATGCATGTGGATTGTCCGAAAAGATACCAAAACTTGAAAACGACAATTAGGGTTAAAATACATTAAAACATGGACAAACAACATAAATTTCGTTAGTTTATGAGCTAATTATCTGTCTTATTTTTTGATACATATATATTTGTAACATCACATGAATCTCGAATACATGCTAAGAAGATACATCTAATTATCTAAGATGGTCACTCAACTCTGAACTCTTCTCTTAAAAAGTCATTCAATTTTAAATTTTAAACTCAAAAGTCACTCAAGTGTTATTTGCTGACATAATTTTATTTTTTAAACACAATTTTCAAATTTAAACTGACCAAAAAAAGTTTCAAATTTTAAATTTTATCCCTCTTTATTTGGAAAAGCTCATTGTCTTATTTCTTTGCAAACTTGAAACAATTGCAGATTTTTAAAACTTCTATTTTCATTTTAGTTTTTAGGTGGATAAGGCAGAGGAGGAAAAGTGTCTTATAAGAAACAATATATTTTAAGACTTTCATTTTCATTATGCACAATAGTTGAAATCACAAACATTGCAATTTTTATTTTATTCTTTTCCAAAATTTAAAATAAAAGGTATGCGTGTTATGAAACTATTAAAACAAGAAGAAGAAAATAGTAGGGAGAAGCGAGATAACTTCTTATTCCTCTTAAAGGATATTCATAGATTGAGGGATTCAATGATTCTTTACTATGAGGGTAACCCCTCTATTTATTTCCTTACTATGATTCCTAATTTTTCTCCAAAGACATTTGCATAATAGACATTCACTATAGTACTAATATGTTTATAACACTCCCTCTTGAATGTCTTTTTGATAGATTATGTACCTCATTAAAACCTTACTAGAAAAAACTCAATGGAAAAAATTATAGTGATAAAAAAACAATATACACATCAAATAATACATATTTTGAATGCCCCATTAAAAATCTTATCGGGAAAATTCACAAGGATAAAATTTTGTGAGGAAAAAAAAGTGCATCGCATATTAACTCCTTTCGATGCATTAAAAAAGGGAAGAATCAATCACATTACATAGAGAATCATAAAGGGGGTCCCAATAATTACAAGTCCATGAGAAAAAAGAACTACAAGCACAAATATAGGTTTGATTGCCAAAAAGATGACAAAATAAATGTGCTTTAACCTAGCTAGAGCCTAGATGCCCTAGCTATCAAAAAGCTTCACCAAAGAGGGGGTAAATGTAGCCTCCCACCACATAAGTATGAACACACTGGTATTATGATTCTTCAATTTCAGCTAGATTTTGGATCTTCGCATTTCAAGTTTATACACGATCTTCTTAAAAGTTGTAATTGGTAGAGATTTTGTGAATAAATCAACCATATAATCACTCAAAGCTCATGTGTGTAGAAATATTTTGGCACAATGTACTTCGTTCTATCTCCTTTAATAAATCCTCCCTTCAAGACCAAATAATTCTGTTAACTCCTCACTTCAACTTCAACTTCTTTAAGCAAATAATTAATCTATTGCCTTTTGAAAATTCTTCAAGAGTTCAATTTAAGTCATCAACTTGCGTAACAATTAAGAAGATTCTTACTTGATTTAATCCATATGAGAATTATAACAAGTTTTTCAAGAATTTGTATATGTTTCACGCATTTTGAATCCTTCGTATATTTTCATATCGATTTTGTCATGTAACAACATTCAATACTAAACGCATGACATCCTTTAGTGTCTAGACTGCAAGTCAAATAAGTTTTATGCTTACCAAGATGTATCATTAAAATTGATAATTATTTCTATGCTAGCATGCTTTAATAGACATAAAATTCAGATCCTCATAATCTCTTATAATATTGCCTATATTATATTAAAGATATCATTTTGTATCGATTCATAATGCGATATAACTTATTGAGATCTCTTTACCACATCTTATAAGATTTCATGAAGTGTTATATCGTAGGTTGTTTCAGACATAACATATTTGGGTGGGTAACGCAGGAGAGGGATTATTTTAAGACTTTCCTTTTCATAATGCTCAATATTTGAAATCACAAACATTGCAACTTTTATTTTATCCTTTTCAAATTTTAAAATTAAAAGCATGAGAAAATTGAAAAATAATATTTTGGGTGATGATAGAAGTGGAAGGATTAAGAGAGAAGTTGAACTGATTTGGAGTGAAAAAAATAAATTCAGATGATAGTTAAGTAATTAGGGCTCTATTTTAAGCTATTTTTAAGGATTATAGTTATTTATTATACAATAGAATAACAACTCATCTTAATATTTTTATTCTTTTTATTTTTTTTAAAAAATCTAATTAATTAGGTCCACGGATAGTGGTGGAGTTACAACAACTTACTTTCAACTCCAATTCCTTTATAAAGCTTGAACTTTTATTATTTGCAACTAATTAATTAATCCTTGTTTTTTTTTTTGTTAATTAGGCACCACAATCTCCTACTACTGGAAGCTTTCAACAGTTCCCCATTATCATTAATCAAGAAAACTCAATGTCCACTCCTCCTCATGTGGTCATCAATGCTAATTGTCCAACCAAGACTAATAATGTTATTGATCATCATCATCATCCCCTCTTATTCCCATCTTCATCAAACACTCAATCTCTGGTAAGTTTAATTACTTCCTCCGGTCATCTTTACTTGTCCATTATACTATTTTGGACTGTCCAATAATACTTGTACAGTTTATAAAATCAATGTATCAGTTACCATTTCGTTTCTATTTTACCCTTACTATTAAATAATATTTATTTTTCAACGTTTAGATGAGTTATATTTAATAAGGGTTATTTGATAAAATTACCACTATTATTTTCTTAATCACGGTATGAAGTCAATAATAGACAATTATTGTTGGAGAGAAAGAGTATCAATTGATTAGTTTGTCATTTTATTAGGAAAAAGGGCTTGATATACCCCTCAACTTTATCATTTAAAGCTGATATACCCCTCATTATGAAAGTGACTCATATATGCCCCTATTGCTATACAAATGGCTCACATATACCCTTTTCCTCTAACGGAAGTGAAAAAAATAATTTTAATTTAATATTTTAATTATTATTATTTTTAAAAAATAATATAATCTCATATGGGTATATTCAATCCTCCTCACACATAATTTTTTTTTGACTTTTTTAGTTTCAACGACTAATTTAAAGTTATTATTTTGATGGTCAAATTTATTTATGTTTCACTAATTTTTTTGTAAACTTTATTATAGATGACCCAAATTTTTTCAATACAAAAACTAAATAACAATATAGTAAAAAAAAAATAGTTTTAAATTATAATATAGCCACAAAAAAATTAGTTTTTAAATTTTCTCTTTACACTTAAGGAACGAAAGAAAAAAATAAATAAGAATAAGAAACTCAAAAAATGATAATCAAAGATGTCAAAAAGAATTTATGTATAAAAAAGATTAAAATATACCTTGAAATTCGCTAGAAGGATCATATATACCCCTACATGATTTTTTTAAAATTTAAAAGTCAAAAACATAAATTTAAAACTATTTTTTTCACTTCCATTAAATTAAGGGTATATGTGAGCTCATTTTGTAACGGTAGAGGTATATATGAGCCGTTTGTATTACAGTAATGGTATATATGAGCCACTTTCATAACGAGGGACATATCTGCTCCAAATGGCAAAGTTGAAGGGTATATCAGATCCTTTTCCCTTTTATTTAATTACAACATAATTATACCAATCACATGACAAGTTCTACCTTCATTTGACATTGTTTCTTAATGGTTCCATGACTCTAACTGTTCTATTGCATATAGGGGTGGCTATGCTATTAAAACCTCTATGCAATATCTACTTTACTTTGATATTTTCAATCATCCATCTATATAATATCTTTTCATAGTATATTTATTGTTTATTTTGTTAACTAAGATATTTATAGGCTTTTATTTAAGTTAATTATAAATAGAATAATTCTTTTATGAATTTGTCACAAAATCTAATGCTACTATTTTCTGTAGGCTAAATACATACACATCCTCTCTAACTTGCTTCGAAATTTCATTTTGGCACTCTATCTCAACTTTGTTCTATTTTAAGTCTTCAACCCTATTTATACGTACCATTTAAAAAAAAAAAAAACAAACTATTTTTATGATATTTATTTGTGTTATTAAACTGCAGTTTTGTATATTAAAAGTAAACGTTTGTCCGTTAATTTTGGTATAAAAAATAAAATAAAAAGTGAAGGACGAATATTAATATTTTTTTAAAATATAATAATTTCTTTTTGAGAGTCTTTGTATTTTTTTTTAAAAATAACCGACGAAAGTGCATCGATTTTCTTTCTTAAAAAACTCATTGACAATCCGATAAAGTTTGACTAGTTTTAACATTTTATAATAATATTGGTAGCAATGAACAAGAATCGTCTTTTTACCCATATTAAAGATAAGTTTTTTATCCGTATTGAATTGAATACAAAATTTAAAAATGAGTATTTGAGTTAAATCCAAATAACATGGATGATATGAAAACATAAAATATGTGGTGTTATTTAAAGGTCTATAGATCGATCTTGAGAAAATGTTATTTAAACATCCAATTTTAAAGATCGATGTTCGTCCCTCAAGTTAGAGGAGTTGTCTATATATTTGACTTTTTATAAATGTTATTTTGAATGTATTAATTATGTATATATGTATTGTACATGAATGTGTGTATTTAAGGGACAAACTTACACACAATCCCTTTACTTGCCCTCATTTTTATTTTGTCACTTTATTTTAGCCTTATTTCATTTTAACCTTACAACTCTATTCTTTTTATGTATCATTCAAACACAAAATATTATTTTTATGTTTTTATTTATGTTCTTCATTTGTAGTTTTTTAAAAATCGACGTTTGTTCGTTAGTTTCGTTAAAAGAAATTTAAAAATTAACGGATGAACATTAATTTTTTTTTAAAAATAATAATTATTTTGAGAGTTGCTCTATATTTTGCGTAAAAAATAACCAACGAATATGTGTCCATTTTATTTTTTAAATAATCAATTAAATTAAATTATATCACGTATTTAATTTTTTTCTTCATATTGAAGCTATCTGGATTTAACTCAAATACTAGCTTTCTAATTTTTAATTCAACTCAATATGGGTAAAAAGTACCCATCTTCAATACGAGTAAAAAAAGACTCTTGTTCATTGATCATAACACTACTATAAAGATGCTAAAACTCGATAGACTTTGTTGGATTGTCATTGATTTTTTAAAGAAGAAACTTTGTTGGGTTGTCGATTTTTCACGTAAAAGTATAGAGAAATTCTAAAAAAGAAATTGTTATTTTAAAAAAAAATCAATGTCCGTCCATCAATTTTTAAAATGCAAAATAGTAGTTGAAGAACATAATTAAAAATAAAGAAATCATATAATTTGTATTTTGTGTTTAAATGTTACATTAAACATAAAGTTGAGGGTTAAAATTGAACAAGACTTAGATAGATCACCAAAATGAAAAATGGGGACAAATTAGAGAAATTGTGTATGTGTTTGGCCTTATTTAAGTTTCACTTTACTATTATTTATACTGATAAATGAGTTTTGATTTTCATTAAATTAATTGTTTTTATATTGCATGTGTTGAAATAATTAAAGTATTATTACAGACTTGTAAAAATAGATATTCGATTTTTTGATTATTATCAATATTCATTTATTTAATTCTCAGTTATTTATTTAGAACGCCCTTAGCTTATATAGTTAATTAGTACTTCTCACTTTTCTTTTCTGTCTCGAAAATTTATATAGATTAATAAAAACTTAAAAACTATCATAATTTAGAGAAATTTTTAAAAAAAGGATAAATGGGGGGGGGGGGGGGGATTTAATGTTAAAAGTTGAA